>JAOBYE010317650.1:0-11165 GCA_025403585.1 Parazoanthus swiftii | reverse complement strand
CCATTCCCCCCCCCCCCCCCCCCCCTTCTATTAAGCCCAACTTTAGGCGTCCTAGTTTGTGATAAGCTCCCATCTCTATTAAGCCCCTCCCCTTCCAAAAGTTTAGTATGTATGAGTGGTAAGCATTTATGCAGAGTGAATTAGACTTGTGAACTTGTATTTCAGTTATACAGCAAAACATGCATTAATTTTGATGTAAGAAGTTCCAACTGCATGCGTTTGCAATCCTTTTCCATTGATAATTGTCACTGTGTTGACCTGGTGTGATCAAACTTCTAAATAGCCCCTCCCCCCTTCTATTATATTAAGCCCCATCTCTAGTAAGTGCCTGTTAACGCCCCGTAATGGAAGTAGGCCCCGGAGACTTGCCGTAAGTGATCGATTAAGTGCCGCTACTCGAATATGCGCCGCACCTTTACCTAAAATAATTTAATAAGCACCGCTCTCGAATAAGCGCCGCAGTACTAATTTGGGTATTTTCAAATAAACGCCCCACCTTTGCTACGGCGCTTGATATGAAGAGAGATTAACACTTAACGGGCCGCGACCAATATCGTGAATTCTAAAATTTTAATTTAGGGGAAGCTCTTGAAACCGGGCTCATGGAACAATTCGAGGTGTACGTATTTGTCCTGAGCTTCATCACTTGTGTAATTTTATTCGGTATAGTTTTTTATGCTATGCCTTGAAAAATACAGCCAATCAGAGGCCAGGATTGCCGTTGCATATTCTGCGGTATGCAACGGGCAGTATTCACTCGACCTTCCCGTCATTACTTGCGCGCAACAGTTATGCTGGCCTTCTTTAATTTTGAAGTCTTCTCAAAATCTGCTCCGATGCTTTTCAACTCTTGCAAATGTTTCCGAACAGTTTCGATCACGTCCGAAGATTTTCCGAACATTTTTTTAAAAAATCTAAAAATCTGTTTTGAACCGTTTCCGAAGACTTCGAGCTCTCCTGAAGATTTCTCGTGTTTTTTGTTTTCTCGTGGGATACCGTGGAAAATGCCACTTATTCACTTGCATTTTCTTCGTATACACACTGGCCAAAAGGCTCGTGTGTATACGGAAAATACAAGTGACGCATGGTGTATTCCACGGTATCCCACTCGAAAGCATTGCATAACTAGTATATATTAAATTGTGCCCCCATATACCTAGTACACGCCTCACTTAATCGTCTCTGTTTCCCCTCAGTGTTTTACCCGTAGTTGAAACGAATCCCGCTCTCGAATAAGCGCCACACCTTTAACTGACAGGGAAAATGAAACAAGCGCCATGGCGCTTAATCGATCATTTATGACAAATTGCATGCAAGCGGACAAGATTACTTTAAAGCAGAGGTATTTCTAATAGAAAAGCTTCTTATACATGGCTCCAACAAAATGCAACTTGAACTAATTTAAAGCTCCCAAGCTGAAACAACGGTAACCTAGTTTACTCGAGAGCGAGTAAGAATTTTGACAGTCAGTTGGTGACGTTTCTTCCGAACACATCTTTAGTTCCGTTTTTGTTTTCAATTTAAGGGGAATGTTATTTTTGCTATAAAGTTCATTGAGCAATTAGATGCTCCGAATTCCAATGGCACGCTCTTATTTTTGATCGGCATAAGTTCAGTTCGCTCCGCTCTATTTAAACTCTAATTCAACAACAGTTCCTCTGTTTGCTCTGACGAAGGGCTAACGCACGAGCCGTTAACTTAACACCGACCCTTATGGTAACAAAAGTACCATTCGAACTACATGTATATTTAGCTTCCTCATCTTTCAGTATTTGAAAAAGGTTAAGTTTTGAAAAGCGCAAAGCCATATCGATTGTGGCCCACCCATGTCGAACTGCGAGTGGCGATAGCTATGCACACCAAAAACGACCTTTTAATATAATTTAGAGGATACGTGCAGACGGTAAAGTCAAAGGTCCTTCAAAGGAATATGGAAGGTTCATTAATCACTGTCACTGCACCATATTCACTGCTTAACTTAAGGAATTTTGCGCACAGCACGTACATATATGCCCCACGAACAATCGTTTTATTGGATCTGTTCGCAGGACAGCTGAAAAACAAACTTCTAGATGTGTAACCGAAAGAAGTTCAGAGCACAACTGCACTTGAATGGCGTACCTGAGTCAGTCATTTTTCACGGACTCAAACAGCGTAGGTCAGCATGTGTTTATTCTAAGGGCCGTAGAAGTGAACAGTGCGAGACAAACACAAACATGCCAACTGCTAACTGCCTTCAATTTTGTCAAACCGGCCTTTAATGTGCTATATTCGGATTCTAGCGGCCTCTGACTCGGGCTCTGTATAAAGGGATGAACTAACATTCAAAACATCAACTCCTTACGGCCGAAAAACAGACAGCAAACAGTCAACAGTGAGTTTCAGAAATTAATCCAGTAAACCTGAGTAAACAATTTCCTGCCGTTTATACAAGTGTCCACAACAGGTTGTGTTTCCCAAAAAGATTTTTTACATTAGGCCAGCAACTTTTCATTTTTGAGCTTATGTTGCAGTAAGACGGTAAAACGAGTAACAATAAATACTGTGGATTCACCCAAACTCTGTAAGTTTTGATTTTTTGTAAAGTGCTATAAGCCTGGTTCAGAGCTCCATTCATCTCAGTGGATTCTCGTTATGAATCAATTATCCTCGGCAAGTTTAGCTACTGGCCTCGAACAGAAGCCCGTTTCTCTTGTACAAAGCTGCAACTGACTCTCGACTGAACATCCACTTTTCTCGAATATGTACCGACATTGCTGCTCCTTTGAATGTTTGGAAAAACGGAGTATACGCATTTTTTGCCATAAGAAGAAGATATTTTAGTGGGGTTCTTCAATATTTTTTCTCAATGATTTATAAGTCATCTATACTTTATTTTTTGTAAGAACACATAAAACTTGAATGAGCCGGAGGATGTTCTTTACTCGCCCTTTGATTTTTTTAAGAGTAAGTCTTCTTATAAACGTGGTTCCTATCAAACTAAAAGAGTGCGGTTTATACCGCACGATAGACACCAGTTTGGAAGGAAAATCTTGTTTTGTAGCGCCTGTTTGGTTGAAAACATTTAAATACTTCATTCGAAAACAAACAGATTGACTATTTTTCTAACCTCAGCCCGAGGAGGGTCTTTATATCTTCTTCCGTATTTTTTCGGCAATCCTCGTGGCTTCATTATTCTTCTAAAGTTGTTCTTTTAATACATTTGTTAAAAGAAACATGTACAGGGTCATCTCGTTCCGTGACTGATTTGTGGTTATTCTGCCTTTTAATTTGAGGCAAAGTAAAAATCTTAGTAGTATGTTTCTCGTCCATATTTTTCATGTTTTCTTTAGGCAATCAGAGCCAAGTCCGCTACGACCACTGCAGATGAAGCAGAAACGCGCACACTATCGAGATTTAGCTGTGTAAAAAATGTGCTTTATGTGAATTTGGCTGGAGCTTTTAACACACTATTGAGAAAAAATTGGCCCATTTTAAAAATTAAAAGAGTACAATCTATGACTATGTTCAATTATCTAAACGTGAAGTTTTTCTCTAAGCTATAGCTTATAAGCAATAACTAGTAGTGTTAGTTATATAATGACTTTTGTACCAAATTACAGAAAAAACTAAACTAAAGACGAGAAGAGGTGAGGAGCGCATTTTTGTAAGACGAAGCTTTGTAGTAAGAATAGCAAAGAGCAAAAAAAGGAAGTGGCTGCCGTGTTTTCGGGCACAGTTCATTCACCGGGAACGTTTCCAAGCCCGTAGGCTGTATGGATTCAGCTCTTTACGCAGCGATACACTTGGCAAGTTCTGTGATTTACCCCACAGAAATACCTGAAGGATTAAATTCTCCCTTAACACTTCAGGGGAAGGTTGAACAGAGTTTGTGAGACTTTTGATCACTTGTCCTTGCAAAGTTTTGTGGACTTCCCATTTGGTAAGCAAAGACTGATCGAACTTTTATCACTGTGGGAGAGTAGGACTGGAGTTCACATCAAGCTATCAAGTTTGTTTTAGGTTTTTTCAATAACAGTTTAAGTAAAAAACTGCTTTGGGATTGAATTTAGGGTCAGTTAACATTTACATTTGGCGTTAAAATAACCTACATGGGGTGTGGCGCCTGAATTCTTCCTATCACAAGGATTTGAAACTTCCAAACCGAAGAAAAGTTCAGCAGCTAATATTTTTAATCTCCTTTCAAACCCATCTAATCATCTACAAAATCAGACGAGAACTTACACTTAAGAAACAATGACTATTCATTGTACTGACATTCGCTATTTGCCAGGTTATCGAGATTACGAGGTTAGAATGAGATTTAGATCTAGAAGTGACCCATTTTTACATCTTGTCTACAGTTTTTTCTGATAGTCTTGATAAGCAAAAAAGACAACGATAGATTTTTCATTCAATTTATCTGGGCGCTAGACAAGTAGAAATACAAGCTTTTAACTTTGTTTGGCACAAAACCAATAAAACAACTGGCTACGTCTATGGTCGGTTCTCAAGATTATCAACTGATAGAAGATTCTTACAGTGAGAGATGAGGCAAATAAGATAAGGTAGAACAAAGGGCTAGGGCTTTTGTCTAGTTGACTACTGACTACAACTTCCTGTAAAAAGTCACGATCATCAATGTTGTAAATTGGTAAAAGATACGAAGTTCTTTTACACAAAAATCTATGCGGCTCGGAGAAGTCGCACGAAAACCTCGAGGTTGTATAAAAGGCACCCTCGTCTACTGGAGATTATCGAGGAAGTAAACTTTGTTGTCGAAATAGACCAAATAATGAAAACTGTGCATGCTTTCCTCAATTATAAGAGCGAGTTTTATAACAACACTGGGTGAAGATCAAGTTTGACCGAATTGTAAGAACAAGCTCGTACAGGCCGAGAGTCAAACTCAATATATATAAACCTATCTGTGTGTTTGCTTGCCAAAATCTTTAACAGATAATGAACAATGGGCTTCGGCCATCAAGACTTGTTGATTCCAATTTGAAGATGCCAATAATCCCCTTAATTACAGATTTCATAAGATCCGTTTACCCTCACAAGCAAGTAACAAAACTAAGCTTTAATAGCAGTCCGGGCAGAGCCAACAAAGCCGAGGTTCTTTTGTGAAAGTAAACGTTTGAACACGTGAAGTCCTACCTTTCGAAAAGTGGATTCCAAAAGACATAACGATGAGACTAAGAAGTATTGTTGAAGTAGTCGCCATTTCAGGAAGTCGTTCAGCTGATCCTGTCTTGAATTCACAACTTAACACACTTTTCGCTTGGAGTGCTTCTTTGCCGGATAATCCTAAGATCTGGTCAGGCTGTATTTATGCGAGATGTTTTGTTGCCGGGCCGAAGCAGACGAAAATGACAGCTGAGAGACCGGATATGCGGCGCGGGTGCCGCATTTCCGGTCACTGTTTTATACAAGTTTTCTGCATATTACTGACTGCACAAGAAGATGTTAAGTGCGTGGGATTGTCACGGAACTGCACTCGAACTGTATCAGTTTCGTACAAGTAAATGGCGGCTAGCCAGTGCTCAATTTCATAGCTGGTTTGCAGCGTCATATATCAGACGGAACTTTGAGGTCGCTATAACAGCACTGGTGGCTGTGTCATCACTCGGGTAGGCACCCGCCAGGCGGGAGATATGCATTGTTATCCACTATTTATTCTAGATTGAATGAATTGGGAACAATTCCGTCCAGACGAGTCGTGGGGAGCCTGCTATGACAACATGCGAAATAACTCAAAAATGTGCAAACATTTCTCGGGCTATAGGCAAACAAAAATATTACAAATTTAGACATTTATCATCGCCGTGACAATTGATCTGACCGAAGACAGGCTCCGCCTACTATACAGACGGCGGAGTTTGTTTTTAAAATAACTCAGTGAAAACAAAAACTGAATGCTAACAAGAGGCCAGTAAAAGTGATGAGAACCTGCTTTGTACGGGTGGGCTTGATCAATTGGTTGTTTTACAAAATACGAGCCGATGATACTTCCGCTCTCGTGGGGCGATAGGGCCGCTCTGGATTAACGGCTCACTAAAAGTGTGGACTGCCGAAACCCTTCCGTCTAAAACAAGGCTGAAACGCATTGGCCAGTTCGTTTACCCGGAGCAATTCCTCAGCATGAATCAAGCAGATTCCCAAATTTTGTACGTGTAGTTTTGCCATCAATTGAGATCAGGTTAACACCAGTTAGCAGTAACTAGTATCAGGTAGGGCCGTAACGAGCTGTTGCCCCAGCTCCCTCTCCCCACCCCCAATTAAAATGATACCAGAAAAAATATCTTTACTATTTTGGAAGATATAGTGTGATGTCATGAGATGTGTAGTGACTTGTGATGTGATGATAAGATGTAATGTAATGTGATGTGGTGTGGTGTGGTGTGATGTGATGTAATGTGGTGTGGTGTGATGTGATGTGATGTGGTGTGATGTGATGCATGTGATGTGATGTGATGTGATGTGACGCGGTGTAATGTTGTGTGATGTGATGTGATGTAATGTTGTGTGATGTGAAGTGATGTGATGAGACATCGATGTGTTCTGATGATAAGATGTGATGTGATGTGATGAGACAATGATGTGATGTGATGTGACGAGATATGGTGTGGTGTAATTTTGTGTGCTGTGCTGTGCTGTGATGTGATGTGATGAGACAATGATGTGATGTGATGTGACGAGATATGATGTGGTGTAATGTTGTGTGCTGTGCTGTGCTGTGATGTGATGTGATGTGGCATAATGTTGTGTGATGTGATTTGATTTGAGCAGTGTTGTGACGATAAGATGTGATGCGATGTGGTGTGGTGTGATGAGACATGTGATGTGATGTGAAGAGATGTGATGTGGCATAATGTTGTGTGATGTGATCGGATAAGATGTGATGTTATGTGATATGACGTGACGTGACGTGTGTGATTTGATGTGGTGTGACGTGACGTGACGTGGTATAATTTGATGTGACGAGATGTGACGTGACGTGATGTGATGCATTTGTTACCATATCCATGATATATTTGATACATGATCCATGCTTAGCGTGCGTCTATCGAGTTATGGATGCACGGGGGACGTTGGGAGAGCACGAGAGAAGCGTTAGACTAACAGCTCAAGTATGGACCATTTCTTTTAGAACATTGCCACTTAAAAGTCTTTTGTTTTTTCGGCTTTCCGGTTTTGCAATATTTCGTCCATTTCCGTGTCACTCATGGTTATAAACCGCTGTTCACCGACTGGATTGTTTTCGAAGAGAAAATCCATAACTTAGTTGACGTTCAGTAGTTCTCCTTCCATATAAAAGCCTTAAGTTTTTCTAAAGCACTTCAGTTTTTTTTTGTACTTCCGTGTGTTGCGATTTAATAGACGCACGGCCGTGCGTCTCTCAAGTTATAGATGCACGCTCGCGCCATACAAAAAGCGCGCGAAAAATTGCCAGCTATGTTCTAAACTGATACAGTACCAAGCCACTTACCGTTTACATATATCCATACACAGGCCATGGCTAGAACAAGCAACTCCGTGTCCTTGCAGATAAGAAACCACGTCATTTTTGTTTTTGATAACCTGGTATTAGAATTTAGAAAGTAAAATATTTGAGTATTGTATGTGGTACCAAAACTGATACAGAACTTAGTAATATCGGCTTTTAGAGTCTACCGTTGTCCTCACCCAATTTAAAAACAAGAGATACTTTGAGATAGCTACATCCTGACAATTTCTTCTTTATAGCATGCACGCGTGTGTAGAGCTAAGGAAAGCAATAAAAGGGCAGAAAACTTGCGGAATGCACGCACAATTTTTAGCTCAGCACTCCTTTTAGTTCAGGTCGTAAATTTCCCGAGCTCCATCAGAACATACATGCACTTCATGCTTCCTTTGTTTGATAGAGCAACCTTACTAAGATTAGGTGTTGATGTTTTTCTTTGTGATATTTGCATTAGTCTAAATTTAAATTTGTGCAAAAAAGATATGAATGGATATATGGATATAAGGCCAAGTAAAAAAAATATTAGTTTCCCGTCCCCGCCCGCCTCCCTTTTTGCCTGTCCGCTGCTTTTTTTATTATTTCTACTTATATCTAAAAATCTTAGAAAAATGTGAAATACCTTGGTGAAAAACCCGCTTCTGCTGTAAAATTAAAATCACAATACAAACAGTAAATCGAATTTGATACTTGATGCGTAGATGTAAATGTAACAGATAGTCCATAACACCGACGTATGCTGTGAGCAAGGAAAGGTGGCGAAGCAGAAGACCACAAGAGCCTTCAAGCCAAGTTAGTGGCTGAGAAATACATGAATACTGAGAGATCGACCGTTTTGGTCGAATATTGCTCATTGTTCCTTGCAAGACATTTTCCTGGCATAGAAACATGTGTTGCGCTAAATAGAGATCTGAAATGACTATATACTGATATATTTTAAGTTAGTCTTCCAAACAGCAAAGGACACTAGTATTAGAAATTGAAAGCTCACAATTCTCGAATAATTAAGGATCAATATGAAAGACTGGCTTGTATATAGATATTAAAATTAGCTATATAAACTCTTGAGATGAAATGGAGGCTACATTCTACTGTTTTATTTGAAGCAAAGGGGGCGTAAACCTATGTTTTGGAAGTAAAAAAAATTGACAAAATAACAAATAGTAAGGACCTCCCGCCTCATGTTTTTGGTGATTCCGGACGGGAAACCAATAATTTTATTTACTTGGCCTAAATCTCTTGAAATACTAGTATGTCTGAAAACTTGCGCAATAACATAGTTATACTTTACAAGTGTCATTAATTTACTCGAGTTTCAGGCTCGAAAGCATTATCCATTAGGTGAGAAAAAAAAACAGTTCGCCGTTGTAAGAGGTAAGATTATTCCGAGCAAAATTTTTCTTGTTTTCTTTTAAAGAAAAACAACTCAAACAAACATATAGTTTTCCGTGCTTAAACTCATTTGTGTCTCTTTCAGGGTTAGAGATGATTATGATCACGTTTCTTCGATGCAGGTGGTATTTCAAAAACACAAATACCTCTGAGAGGAACCAAGTGAAAGTCCTTAAGGACCTACTGAGTCTGTCGCGGCGGTTATTTTTACTCTATGTTGATATTGCAGTCTTAACTGCAGTCGGTTATGGCATCCGAGCTTTGCATGCATGCACAGAATGTTTGCGAGTGCGTCATTAACTCTGCCATGCACTGTATCTATTTGAAATTTTGACGACGTTTCGCTTAGGCTTTGTTTTTTGTTCACCTCAGACTTTGGAATATTCAAAGACAAATGATAGGGAACCAAAGTGAATCGGCAGAAACAGAGATTGACTTACAGGGCCAACTTAGCTCCAAGGAATCTTTGATTAAACTGAATGTCATTGTTGATTTGTGCGGTTTCTGATAAACTATTTTTATAGGAAATAGATGTTTGATATGATACCGCCGCTTAAGGGTACGACAGCGTAATTGGCCGGTAATTGCATGTGGCATGTTTACTAATTGACTGTCTGTAGACGTTCCATTAGACATAAGGGTTTACTTTAGAAAAACGGGTTCTTTGTGTTTGCCGTTTGTGATACACAACTGCTATTGCCGATTGGTACCACCTTTATACCCCCTGTATACTCTGAACTTTTAGACATGAACTGATAAAATGATCGATTTTATTTCTCTCCTTTCTTATTATTTTGCTTAAAACACAACAAAACGTAATGCACTCTTCGTCGTAAACTTGAACACTCCGATCTCTTACGTTTAAAAACATTTGACTCAAACTTACTAACCACTAGCAGTGTTTTTTTAATAGAGGTTAGTTACTCATTTTTGTCAAAATGTCTGTGGTTTTTTTTCGGCTGAGATTGGGTGTTTGTACAGCGCGCCAGGTTAAAAGTGGTTTCCCTTAATCGAGTTAAAATTGAAACCATTCTTATTCGGGCATTACAGAACTTCCAGCTATACATCGCTTGTTACTTTTTAAAAAATCGTTGACATCTGCAAACCGCTAACTTAAAGATCGAAAGGATTTATGGGAGCTCAGTATTTCATTTGACAGTGTTGTTGTCCACTGACCTGATCAGCAGGAAGCTGGAGAAACCAAAGAGTCGCGAAACCAGGTAATTTTTATCAGTTAGGTCAGACTAGCTCAGCAATTAGGGAAATTAGAATTCTTATCTTCCTCTGAGATATGCATGGGTATTGCATGTTTTACAGGTCACCCTATTTCGAAACAGCTGCATGTGTATCATGAGCAATACATTTTCAATACGACTACTCACTGAATCGAGATTACTGTCAGCTTCGAACGCGATAAAAACATCAGATTTCCGAGGTAATATCGGCAATTTTAGAACTGAGCCGTGTACAGCACGTAAAACACTGGATCGAGCACTTGTTACCAATTCAAGGAGAGTTTTATTCGTTGATGTTGCCGCTTAACCGACTACTCAAACCAACACAGAACACCACCATTAATTAATTCCGAAACGGTCCAGCCAACTTAGAGTATAAAGATGCCGTGGCTTACAGTAAATTATTCCTGAATCAACGGATCTGTATACAAGACAAGTATATATAAAAAACTATGACAATAGTTTTTTCCGTTCTCAAAATACAGAGAAATAGACAGTGCTAACTTTAAATAGTTTGGGTTAAAGACTAAGGCATCAGTTTTAGCACACTTTATGTTTTTTTTTCATTCACAACCGGCGCTCTTACAAAGTGGGTTCTCATAAGAAAAATTTAACACAAAATGTCTACATGAAGTTTTTTAGTAAATCCGAAACCATATTCCGTCTTTAGGGAAAAAACGTACGATTTGTACAAGGACATTTGAGGTGATTTACCTTGCTTCGCTTCACTTTCTTTATTCATTTCTGTTTTTTTAGTTACTTTATCGTGTAAAGAGAAAAGTCGTATGTTATAATGTGTGAAACAAAAACATCAAAATCCGTGAAGAGGTAGAAGGGGGTCAACCATTTTTTTTTTTTTTGGTGAGAGGAGAGACTATCTAGTTGGTGCAAAGTTGTATCATTTGCTGAAATGCTGCGCTGAATTTCATTTCGCATGACCTTTTTTGTTTTCAGCGTTCAGTTGCATGATTTTAATATCTTCATATTTAACGTTCACTGGCATGATTTTCGTATTATCATATTTCAAAATCATCCGCTCCCCCCCCCCCATCCCA
>JAOBYE010317539.1:0-15362 GCA_025403585.1 Parazoanthus swiftii | reverse complement strand
TTGATGACTTCCAACCCAGGTGTACCTGCTTTCCCACTTAGTGTACCCAGTTTCCCAAGCCTTAAGAAAAACACTGAACACCTGAAGAAAGATAGTGCAGTTTACATGTGTATCGACTTTTAGAGAACATTGACTTCGTAACCAAAGTTTAAGCACTCCTGCTAATTATAGCCTACTTTTTAAGAAGCTTAACATAAACCACTCTCGTACCAAGAACCTCTCGGATGCAACATCTCCCGAATGTATGTTATGCACTATTCCAGCACCAAAAGAAAAGTATTTGAAAAATGATGTTGTGTGGTCACTTGAAAAACAGACATTGATTTGTGGCTCATCAGGGGTATTTTCTGACAATTGAGATGTGTCACGTCAGAATAATCCATAAATGTATTGACAGCCTGGCTCAATCATATTTGAAATTTGAATTCCTAAAACTGTTTAAAAACCTAACCCACTCTTCTAGCAATCTTGCAGCCCAAGATACAGTCACTGTACATAAGGTTTATCTTCCTGTTAAACCGATAACACCACATAATTTTAAACGTTTTTCGAGTTTTATGATAAATCAACTATTTTTGTCAGGAAGGTGCCAAATGATGCTCTTGCATCTTACTTGACTGTACAAAAATTGTGTGCAGATACTCGACCAGAAATATACAAAAAATGATTACACAGTGCAAACTCTCTAAAGAGTTTGTGTTATGTGATTGTTTTTCCCCGTACAACCAAACAATAAACAACGAAAACGTTGAAGAAAGTGTTTTTGCGAATTATAGGCAAACTTATATGAAATTATATTAATCATTTCGAAACGCACATAAACAAAAGGTATGTTTTCAGAATATGATCATGACTTGTCCATAAAACAACATACATATAATTTCTTATTGTTCTTACTGTAAACTAACAGCAATTTTCCCAAATGTTTCTTACGAATGTTTTTGACAATAAATTTCAAGAAAATAGGTGACCACTACTTAATCATACATTTTTAAGAAAAAAAATTATTTTGAAACACTTTTGTATATTTTTCCAGAACCTTTCCAACAAATTTCCTGAGAATTTCTGAAGATTCTCAAAGTATTTTTGAATCCTTTTGAAGGCTTTCACTTAAGATCCTAATTGATCCAAAAACAAGCTGCTCTTTCCTTAACCAGTCATACGGTAGCAAAAAGCAATTATTGCTCATTTTAAGTTTTGATAAAACCACAACCAACAAAACAAAAACAATTGTTCAAGAAGGTTTTCAGATTTTGTACTCTACAGTTTTGTATCAAGTCTGAAAACCTTCTTGAACAAGTCCATTGGTCGCAAACAACTGAATGAAGCTTGTCAGCATATGTACAAGTAGAGTATTCAGTTGTTATATCGCAATATGACAAAATCCTTTCCCCAAATCTTTCTGCAGGTTTGCATTTCAGTTGCTCAAAAGAAAACTGGCGGTCGGCGACGCAAGTCTCCATCGAGAAAAATTAAATCAACTCTTTTGTATCACACGTATAGATAACACAGTATAAAAACGATCTGTTCCTTAGAAACAAATGACAAATATAGAGGATTTTGCAATCCAGTGTTTATGTTTTCAACTTTATTTACCATTTGCAATATTGTAATTTAGAAGAGAGTTTGGTCCTGAGGTTAAAATCGGTTTTTTATGCATGACGTGTAAAATTTGAAGAAGATGACACTTACTTGGTATACAGTTTATATAAAAATTTGTAGACTCAAAGTTTCCTTCACGTTTCGGCCTTACTGTTGGAATATAAAATACTTAAAGTATACTAGTTAAAGTTCTTGTGGTTAAGTGTTGAAAATATGATACATAAAAACTTGTGGTTGAGTTTATCACTTAAATATGGCAACAATCAACATGTAGTAGCTAAAGCACGATTTCTAGTTCAGTTTGGTAAACTAGAATGAGTAACTGGATATTTGTTAATAGTTAAACAAAATTTTAAGTCCTTTTTGAATTTAAGACGTTTTCCGGCCAAAAATTTGAAAAGTAACTACAACAACTAACAAATTACTGAATATATTAAATCGCACCAGTGTTAAAAATAATACATAGTAATTACAAAAAAAGAAACCAATTATTGGCTGTTTTCACATGAGAAGGATAAACCCTTTTCCGTTTTTGTCTAAATGGTTATGTGCATGCATGCTGGCTTGTAACGTGAAACGAGTTTCTTCAGTAAGATTATAGATTTCTAAAAACATCACACGCAAAAGAAAGAAAATTCCTTTAACCTTGAGTTCGCTTACTTTTAATATCTTAGATGGGTTTCGATGATCCAAGATTTTACAGGGTTGTTCGACCCTTCTTTTTTCTTTAAAAAAGAAGTTCCCGAAAACAAAATTTGTACCATGCCAGAACTATAAGTCTTGAAAATTCAAATCTGACGTGCTAGCACACACTGCATGTAAGTAACCAAAACTCAAGGTTAAAAATTAATCAAGCCTTTAAAGGCTTAGCAAGTGATCCTTCGAGCTTTTTACTTTTAAAGTACTTCAGTTTTGGCGTGTAATCTAAGGCCATAAACCTTCAACTTCAAAGTCGTTGAAATAACTGTATTACGTTTTCAAAAAATCAATTTGAACACTTAAAGTGTCAATATTGATGGTTTTCTCGGAACCTTAATTGCATACTTAGTGTGGTACTATTCGTGACTCGCTCCGGTATTGTACATTACTGACCTAGAAATTGTGAAGGCCTAGATCAGATATCCGGTATCCTCTCAAGCTCTGTTTATGTTTTCTTTTCATCAAGTCGGTCGAAAAACTAATACTTACTCACTGTAGTCCATTACTCATAATGAACAAATAAACTTAAAGTTAAAGATCGTATAAATAATCAGATATCTCGTTAGCTTGCCATGGAACTCAGTTTTTAAGAGATTGTCTCTACCTAACGAAGTTTACAACAACGCGAAATTTTAGACACGTGCAGCGGATACCGTACACCTGAGATTTAGGCCTTTAATTTACACTAGAATGATAGTAAACTGTACCCAGTAACGGGTAAAAGCTTCGTACAAAACGGTAGTAAAGCACATTTACAATTATTCAAAAATAGATCGTTTTGATATAGAGACATTTTTTTGTTACCTCGATTTAGACATTGCACGTTAAACAAATTTGCGAAACTAGTTTGCTGTAAGCATTCTATACAATAATTAATAATGTAATTAATAATTAGGATATTGAATTAAATAAATTTTTATAAAGGAAGCTGTTAGTATCAAGCTTCACGGCCACTAATTTACTCAAACAAACAAGCGTTGTGAAGAGGTAAGTCTCAGATCTTCAGTTTACGGGTTGTTCGTTTTAACTTTTGTCGCGATGCATTTTCAGACAACAAAGTTTCCAGTTTTCTTGAAGATTTTCAACTTTTGAGTTTTGAGAAATAAGTAACGTCAAAATACCCCTACATTTTATCGATTTTCAACAACTGGTTCAAAAGTTAGAACGAATAACACCAATCATTTCTACTCTTCAAGACAAGCAAAATGAACTGTCATTTTATGGGTTTTCATCAACTGGTTCAAAAGTTAGAACGAATAACACCAATCATTTCTACTCTTCAAGACAAGCAAAATGAATGGTCATTTTATGGGTTTTCGTCAACTTGTTGAGAAGTTAGAACGAATAACACCAATCATTTCTACTCTTCAAGACAAGCAAAATGAATGATCATTTTAAGGGATTTCGTCAACTGGTTCAGAAGTTAGAATGGATAACGTCGATCATTTCTACTGATTTCGACAAGCTGAGTCAAAAGCAAGGCTAATTCTTGGTTTTTAGTCTATAGTCTTTCGTGGGCCAGGACACAATTTAACACGATAAACATGAGTTCCGTTTTTACACAAAAACGATAATTGCAGTTTATAAACGCTTCTGAATAAACATACCTTCCCTAACAAAAATAAAAAATCAAAGTTATTTTTCTGAATTTAACAATATTAAACTACCGCAATATGTTTCATAAATTTCAGTTGTTTGTGTAAGTGGAAGGGTTTTTTGATAAGTGTTTAAATCATTAAACTAAATGCGATTTAACAGTGTTTCATACGGTATTGGTCCAACCTCACCCCCCCCCCCCAAAAAAAAATTAAATGTGAAATGGTACGTCCCTAACGAAAAGACAGATATAAAAATGATATAATCACATTTTTATCTACTGAAGAACCTCTAGCTTAGTAGATAGGTCGTAAGAATTAGTTCAATTAGCTTTTACCAAGGACCGTCCTGAAAACACTGTCTTATTATTATTATTAGTATTATTATTATTGTTATTATCATTATCATTATTAATACTGTTGTTGTTGTTACTATTGTTATTATTATTATTGATTTTGTTGTTATTTTTATTATTAGTAGTAGTAGTAGTAGTAGCAGTAGCAGTAGTAATGTAAGTGTTTTTCTCTGATGTTATTTTTTTTAATTTTTTATTAATATTACTTTTCATTTTCGTCGAAAGTTTGCTGTTGAATTTAACGCATTCAGTTAATTTCAGCCGGAGGCTGGCGTGAGTCACAGTTTAAAACAAGCCCAACAAAACTGCTTAGTTTGCTTTTGTCTGTGTCACTGCAGCACGAAGCGTCAGCTCAGGCCTACGAGATGCAGCTGTCGAGTCTCACAAGGTCGCTATCTCAGATGGAAGAACAATTGCGGCAGGCAAACGAAGACAGGGTATGGAGTACCATAAGTTGTTCAAAATTGTGCGTGGTTGGTACAGTTGGTAAGATCTCAGACTGCCAACCAGAAGGTCTCGGGTTCAGTCCCCGGCTTGAACGAGGGTTATACTTTGGGCGACCATTTTTCGCCACAAGGTCCGTGGACAGGGACGTTAAGCCGTTGGTCTAGTCTCTTGACGTTCTGTCGGGGGACTTAAAAGAACCCACGCACTCGTCGATAAGAGTAGGCTAATGTTGGTGTTAAGCTCGTAATCACATACTTCATAGGGGCCCCTATGGGAAGTCCCTGCCGAATACGGCGGATCTTGTAAATAAGTAAATAAAAAAAAGTAGAGCTGAAAAAATGATCTGATCAAGGGACGGAATGGGATGGGCTTACAACTGGATGGCAATAACAATTTTCAAAGTGAAATTGATTCGTTTTAGACACGTGCTTTAATAATTAGAACTCTCTGAATTCACCTGAATGAACATTGACCTGGTTTTGAAAAATGTAAAACTGATGACCAAGTGGAATTCTGGAAATATTAACACTTACAGAAAGGAACTGATATTTGCAAACAGCATTGACAGAGAAAAACTATACTTTTTAATGTTGTTAACGAGAATACAGCCTAGCAGCTTAAGCACAACTATGTTTAAGGATTTTTTGGAAGCTGACAAATTCTTAACATTGTTAACAATGAAAACGCAGTATTGCATGAAGTATGTTATCTTTCTTCATATTATTCCAGGAAAATCTTATTCAGGACTTGGCAGCAGTCAGAGAGTTATGCACAAAGTTGGACCAAACCAGAGAGTCTCTTTCACGTCAGTTGGCGGCGAAATCTTTGGACCAAGAACAGGTTAGAAGAGACTTGAACTTGACAGTCCATCCATTTTGCCTGCATTTGACGGGAAAATATGTAGTAATATCATTAATATCAAAGTTACCAGGATTTCCATGGTCATGAAAAAATCATTGGAAGTCACAAAATTGAAAATAAATTCTCTGAGTCTGGAAAACGATTTTCAATTCTACTAAGTGCTGCCTTTCAAAAATAGTATCTTTTAAAGGTCTAATGAACTTATCAGGACACTTCAATCTTTCACAACTGCAGGCAAGAACAGCATCCTGACAACTGAAACGTCATCGAGATTTACCTTATGTCTTTAGGTATAAGTGGTTTTCTTAACAGTATTGTCAAACCGGGTCAGTCTGTTTTAGAGAGCCTTTACGGAAGGTTGTCTTCACCTAAACTTTACTAGTGTTCTGTTTTGTCATTTTGTTAGACAGAACTTGTGTGATTTGTGGCTGCCCTTTTTTTCCTTAAATTACTTTTGCTCCAGGAAGCTGAACTCCTGTATTTGATAGGAAAATAGCTGTACTAAGTTAAATCATTCTGGTTGCCTTTATTTTACCTAGTTGCGCGAATTGCTTGAGGACGCAAATTCCGAGACAGACAACCTCCGGAGGCAGGTAAGTCTTGGGTCTGCTGTTCTTTCAGTACGGCTGGTTTAGGGGGTCGGGTTTTACAGGTGAAGGTTCTGGTTATTGATCTGTGGTTTACACGTGCAGTGCATGTTGGGACGTTAAAGGGGACGTCCATTTAAAAATGACGCCTTGTAGCATTTTATGCTGTTTGTTTTCATGAGTCTTATAGTTCGATGAAGAGATAAACATGTTCTCCCTTTTCTCCCTAGGTGTTTGATGAGAGAGAAAATGTAAGAAGTTTGGAAACTGTTATATCGAAGAACAGAGAAAAGGTGAGGAATCCAAACTAAGGAACAAAAAGAAGAGCTACTTTACCCCCAGTAGCCCCCACTACCGTCTGTTTCTCTCATTCTTACCCGAACACTAATCAGATTGAGTTCCCACGTCGTGGAAAATCACGGAACTTGAAAATGCCTCTTCAGTGGCTAAAACGTCATGGAATTTAAGAAAATGTCATACAGTTGTGAAATTGTCATGGAGCAGCAGATTGTTTGGTCAACTCAAAAAACTGGGCACTTGTTATGGAAATGAGTTAATGCAGGGTAGTATAAGTTTTGCAGTACTTGAGTTCAGTGGTCATTCATCACAATTATGATCACTTAAATAAAAGTCTGAACTGATTTTCAGGAATATTTTGAGAGAAAATCGATGGAGGAAACAATAGACGAGGTGGACAGACTGAGAGACAAGTTATCCAGAACAGAGGCGGAAAGGTAATCATTGCCACAATGCTGATTGCAGGGCAGATTGAAACAGATTGAAAGTAGCTCATATCTGCATTGATAGATAGAATAGAATAGAATGGAGACAGAGAGAGACAGAGAGAGACAGAGAGACAGAGAGAGAGAGACAGAGAGAGAGACATAGAGAGACAGAGACAGAGACAGAGAGAGAGAGACAGAGAGAGAGACAGAGAGAGACAGAGAGACAGAGAGAGAGAGACAGAGAGAGAGAGAGAGACAGAGAGAGACAGAGACAGAGAGAGACAGAGAGAGAGAGACAGAGAGACAGAGACAGACAGAGACAGAGAGACAGAGACAGAGAGACAGAGACAGAGACAGAGAGAGACAGAGAGAGACAGAGAGAGACAGAGAGAGAGAGAGACAGAGAGAGACAGAGAGAGACAGAGAGAGACAGAGAGAAAGAGAGACAGACAGACAGACAGAGACAGAGAGAGAGAGAGAGACATGTAGATATTTATGAATATTTAACATCAAGTCGAGAATAACGCTGTGAAAACGACTCTGTAGTCATTGTAATCAGCGGCAACTACGAATACGAAACTGGACTGTGTCGAGACCCCTGATATATTTTTATCTTTAAAGTTTCGCTGACTTTTAATTTACTTCTGCAACAGATCATTTGAGAGGGAAGAAGTGAAGACTTTACGGAAGGCATCAGAACGACTTGAAGGAGAAGTAAGCAAAATGAGAAAACAATTGATAGCTGAAAAGTATGAAAGGTAAGCGATACTCAAACACTTTCATGTAGGTGTTCTAACTTTGTAAAACAAATTAAAACTTTACAACTTCATCATTTTTTTCTATTTTCAGAGAGCGGCTGTTACATGAAACAAGCCGAACGGGATCAAGTAAGTGAACAAACATTACACTTGATGGTTTAGTTTTAGTCATGGAGACAAAAGAACTGGTGTTGATAAAAGAGCTTTCTTCCAACACAATGTACATGTACCCCGTGCGTAGTGGCGCAAATTCAACAGTAATTTTCAAAAGCGCCTCATAGTATAAGTCAAGTCACGTCAACTTATTTACCTTTATTTTTAGCCCAATCAACTGTGAGGCCACTATCTTAGGGGGTCCTGGGCTACCAAGATTTGCAAACTTACAGTATTTCGTTTGGTAAAAATTCTAACCAAGTTAGGAATTTTTACAACAACAATAGAATATATATTAGTATATATATTCACTTCAAAGAGCATCCAATTTATTACCATCTAGGCTTGTACGCAACAAAAATCGTGGAAATCCATCAAATTTCAATAGTTCAGAACCAAGATTTAATCATAGATAACTAAACCTTACGTTTCTACTAAGTCTTTAGTTTATGTGAACAAATAAAAGTGATAAATCTAAGTTAATTGAAGCTAGTTCAAGATGCAACAGTTTTCAAGGCATATCCGGGCGTGAAGATTCTTAAATAAGGTCCTGGAGTTCGAGATCTCGTAAAGTGCCCGAAGCCTGTTATGTTAACAATATAATTCTTAAATAAGAAGTCACATAACCTGGATATAACCCTTAAATGACATAGTTTCAGCACTTAAATACAACTAAAAAGAAATTACAGTAAAACTGAGTGAACAGTATTGAAAATATTTGAAATTGCAATCGCGTAAAACATTGTCCTTGCACGTGTTTCAGAAGATGTCCATGGTACTCATTATTCACGAAATGGCGACCACAGAGGGTTCCATACGTCATTTAGCAGTGGAGAGTTTGCCAGGTTGAGACCCAAGGACAGGTCGTCGCCTCTCCTCTCTAGCGACGGTGGCATCATCTCTCCCATTCACAGGCACAGCGAGGATGTAAGTACGCTTACTCACAAAGAATGGCTACAGCCACAAACCGCTGACTCGTTTACTGCAGTCGTCTATTAGAGAGGTTTAACACCATGTATGCGTGAAACAACAGTTCAAATTGTCTCTGAAACTTCCTTTTTTGCCCTTAGCGAAGATGGGGAATGTTTTGCAGTCTTAAGCCCTGGCCACTCGTAGATGCAAGTCAGTGCAAGTTTAAACTTGCGTTTCGTTTTGTCACCAACTTGCATTGATTTGCACGGGCTTGTGTCGACTTGCATCGACTTTGAGCGAGCTCGAATTTGAATGCAAGTCAGTGCAAGTTTTTCATCGGTGGCCAAACGAAGCGCAAGTTATACGCAAGTTTGAAGGTCGAAACTTGCACTGACGTGCAGAGACTTGAATCTACCTTTGGCCAAAACTTTAACAAGTGTTTCTGCATATAATTTTCTTACTCATTTTCATCCTTGTTTTCCGTTTCACGTATTCTTGGTGCTAAATCTCTTTGAAAGAGAACGCGAAGAACATGGGGCTCTAGGGAGGTGTGCGATGATTCTCACCCTTCCCCTACTCTGTCCTTGTCTTCCTTCTATGTGCTTCTCAGTCAATTTCCCTAAGTTCATCTTCATTCGCAATGTTTCCACTAGTAATGACCGGGTATGATATCTCTTGCAGCCAGTGGATACGGTTATTTTATTAGCCCTTTAGCGTTTGTTTTTGATTGGGTTCTTCCCCCCTCCCCTCTTCTCCCCAAGGTTTTTCCGACCTAAAATCTGAAGTTTTATAGGAATTAAAATGAAACTTGCACCACCTGTAGTCCAGTTAAGGAAACTTATTCTGAAGTTTATTAGATGGCATCATCACCTATATACTATGCAAAAACAACAGTGCAAGTTAAAATATGAACTGAAAAAGCGCAACATTTCTTGCAAAATCGCTCTAGTTTCTTTTTTGTTGATTATTTTCCACTTTTGAGCCAATAATTACATGTTTTCTATTAATTTCAAGTGCCTTTGCTACAAATTTGCTAAGATAACATTTTCGAACAATCAAAGATGGTGCGAACATGTTGTCCAATGACTGCTGCCATAGCAACAGTTTTTAATTAAAACTTGACTGTTTTCATGGTAAGTAATTAGCAAGGCCAAAACTGTTTCCTTGCAAAATGGCCAGCTTTTGTTGTTAACCATTTCGAAAATCATGGCAGGGGTCCTTATTTTCCACCCAATAAACATTGTTGTTTCTCCGAAAGGCCTGAACGTTAAGGGTTATTTAAAACTATCCAATTCTTGAACCTTTGTCCTTACCAAACTGGACGAAGTAACCAATGAAGTGGAATGCATTTCTTAGCTCTTCTGAAACCAAAAGTTTGAATGAAGTATATAATAAAAATACTCACTTCTCTCTTTCCTTTAGGATTTTTCAGATGCAAGTTAAGGAATGGAATTTTGAGCACCATCTTGAGAAACTGAAGAAGGAACATATAATTTAATTTAGTTAGCGATTTTTTGGAGCAATTCAGTGCTTATTCCCGTTTCTGAGAAACATTTTTTTACTCGTGCGATTATTTGGATTTATACTCATATTTACATGCCTGCAAAGCAGGTAATCAACTTAATCGGCTGTTGGTTGTTGTGCAACAGAGCTGAAGAACGTCTGCATGTGAGCCTGCGATGACAGCTGCAACATATGTAAAGATGGCGGTAACTTCAGTAATACTTCCGTGAGCACATTGACTTTCTGCTTAGAATAAGAGTTTTTCTGGAAACTGTAGGTTTATACTTCCACATGTACTCCGAAGACAACTGAAAAACAGCGTATCTCCTGTACACTACAGGTTAAGGGCTGTACACAAAGTCAAATATTGCTCTAAAGTCGAGCATTCGTAAAAGCTGTAATCTGTTTCGCAACTTCTTTGCTCCCCTGACATTGGGTTTTAAAGATGAGCAAGATCCGGAAAGGAATTCGCGTAAAATGGGGCGGCTAACAAGAAATAGCTCGTACAGCAGGTGGAAGTTCTGAGGAAGGGCCTGCACTCGACACTAGTTGACTCACGTGCAGACGTTACTCAGCTCTGTTTTGTTGTGCTACTTTGGCTAAGATATCAAACTTTAGATGCTTTTTGTTTTCGAAGTGTGAAATTTAAGTTTCAAGCGCCATGTGTGTTCTTATTTTCGTAACACAAATTGTTCCTCGTTCTTACATGTATTTGAAACTATTTTAATTCTTATTTAATAAAATACCTTACAAAGCGATTTCTTTAGCTATTTCGTTTTTACAATTCTCTAAAGCTCAGCTACTTGTAGAGGTTTGTCCTGTAAGAAATAGCTTGTACTTTACAAAATATATAGTACTCATATATGAAGTTGACTTCGCTACGTGTATATTACACGTATTTAGAAAAGTCATGAAAAATTTTACTCTACCGTGATGGTAACTTTTGCCAAAGTGAAAATAAATATCTCATCATTCTTTTAATCACAAAGAGAACGAGTTTCATAAATATATCTATACATATTTTCTACAATTGTTATAAAACGTTGTTTCAAAATGCATCTTTAGTAAGTTATAATTAATTGCTGAACATTAAAGTTAAGATATTTCGTGTGTTTTGTGTCGTCAAAACTTCATACATTTATGCCTTGCGTATATTGGAAACACAACATTCGTTTCAGCAGACGATATTCTGTTGTCTGCACAAAAAATGAAACTTTCTTGTACTACGTCCGAGCACAAGGAGTCTATAGTAACAAGTCATTTACAGATCGACGTTTTCCTGTCGTTCTTTGAGAATTTCTATGGAACATTTTTAGCATGGATATAGCATTTATACTTATCGTTAATTGGAAAAACATCACTATGTTATAACGTTCTCAATAGTTGTAAATAACCTTATTTTAGGAGCATTGTGAACAAGAGCTATGACCAATTGAATTATGTTTGATTGAATTATAATAATAGTGGTGAGTAATTACACCATAAGTATGTTGAAAATGAGTGACTAAATAAATGACCAACGAAAGACCTGTAAGTCTGTTCTCTTCGCTTCTTGAATGTTTAGTCATGGCGTCAGGGGTTCAAGCAACGTTTCCTAGTCGCTTTTTCACCAAAGTTTAACTCCGTGTGAGTATCTCTAATCCTTGATAAACACCTCCAGCTTCCTACTCTGTCTGTGGCAACACCAACTGGTTCACGTTTTGAAACTCGAGGCCTATGGGTAGGATTTGTTCTCTTCGCTTCTTGGGAATGGGTTTGAGATACCAAAGACACGTTTTCAAAAAAAAAAAACGGCTTACCGGTTCAGCTTCGAAATTCGGATCTTCTGAAACTTTGTGTTTCCAGAAATTGAATCACTGCTCAAAGCGATGATTTAGAAATAGTCGGCTTTGCCTCAAGAGACTTCTTGTTGATTATGTAATATTGTATTAAACTTCACGTTACACAAGAACTTTCCCCAAGCCCAACTATTCACCGCGCCCATGCACGGTTGCTCAGTCTTCGAGTCGACGCTGTGTAACCACTGTAAAGATTTAAGGATTTAAATATCCATACAACATATACAGATCTATAAAGGTAACATTTCGCTGCTCTCTCAAGATACAGCGTATCGCGTATACAGTTGGCTGAGCTAAGCGTCTACTGTAACTTGCAATGCTTTGCTCCCGTGAGCAAAAAGACACGAGTTGCCTCGTGTAACAGATTTGGCGAGGTCATAGTTAATGGAGCGAAATGCTTATGAAACTCGGTCAATTTCTTTGTTGTGGGTTTTTGTTCTATATCTTTTGGTCGTTGGCCTTCACGGTAAACAAAACACGAAATGTATTGAAATGCATTTGAGCAACTACCCAGTAAGAATATTTATTCTCACACATTGAACAAAGCAATGTGCACTGTCACGGTCCGTTCAACCTGGAACAAAGCAGCTTTGTACACTCCTTTTGAAGATTGTTGAGATTCACAACCAGTTAGTTCTATCAACTATGGATTAGGTACACAGTCCAAATATTGCTTCATTGACTTGGTTAGTACTCAGTTTGAAAAGTAAAATGAAAACCAAATACATTTTTAGTGGATTTGTGGTTAATTTACCAAACTACGAAGTAAAAACACGACTTTCCAGGAAGCGCATACAGATAGTGTCAATACAATGCAATACAATACAATACATAAAGATACAATACAATACAATACAATACAATGAAAATACAACACAATGCAATACAATAAAACGCAACGCTAACCAGCCAATAGCGCTAGGCGGCATTGGGCGATACAACTCGCAAGTAGAAATACGCCGCTGTATTGGCTGGTCACTCATCTAGGAAAGCGAACCGATAGCTTTCATCTCATCTAAATAAAAATATACAACATTCCGGGAATCAACGGTTTATTTATCTTCGGAAACTTCAGAAACTATCGAAAAAGCAGTGAGAACGTTTTTGATGGTTTTTCGAAAATTGATCCTCGCAAGTTTACGAAACCGAATGGGAAGTTTGCCAACAGGTTCTGTAGGAGCTGTGGCCGCGCCAGATGGAAATATTCGTTTATAGTCTATTATCATTTCAAAGTGTACGATAACGCAGGATGTTTGTACTCATTTTTATTGCCGTTGTTGTTCCCTTCCGTAGACTCGTATAAATTACTGTACAATATGTTTACCTGTTGTATCCATTTCACTTAAAAAGACAGATGGAAAAGGTAACCTTTACTCTTACATGGTGATTCTTCAGCTATTGCAGTATCACGATCTTCCTTCTGCGCGTTCGCATTTGTACTTACAAATTACTACATATATATACTGCAGTTAACTACGAAAAAGTGTTTCAAATAATTGATAAACGAGACGCATGGTGAAATATCCTGACAAAAACATTCGATTAAAAATTTTCGTCTGCAACTAGAGCCTTCAGAAGAGAACGCGGCAAGGGCAATGGGGATCAAGTCTTCTTTGGTTCTCTGGGATTTTATGAATTATGACTGGTTGGTTCGCGGGAATTTTTTCTGTGAATGAACAATAGTTCACAGTTTAACGACGTCCAAAAGATATGAAATCCATCTCTGTATTGTTAAAAGAAGTGTGAGTAAAAAAGCTTTTCCTTGTCCGCTTTCCTTGTGCAGTCGGTCAAAAGTAACGTTTTGTACAATTGGTAAGAGTTTCGCTACTAACACCCCTCCCCCTTGGAATATAAATTGGTCATCTGCAAACAGAAGTGATACAAAGGAAATCCCATGACATTATAATAGTCTCCTTGAATTCCCTTGACAAGCGTTCCACCAATGCCTTGGATACCGTAAGTACTTTAGGTTAAGGAAAGTCGTTCAGTAAATAGCGACACGGACCTCGCAACAACTTACTAACGGGTGTTGGTA
This sequence comes from Parazoanthus swiftii, assembly GCA_025403585.1. NCBI lineage: Eukaryota > Metazoa > Cnidaria > Anthozoa > Zoantharia > Parazoanthidae > Parazoanthus > Parazoanthus swiftii. Next base: position 1,291 of record JAOBYE010317539.1, on the reverse strand, counting down.
GAGTACAGATTCATCTGTACTGGTGGATGAAATCAGTCAACAGTTAATATTTTTGATATACAGTACAAAGTTAAAAAAATTGTTTTCTTTTGAGCTTTCGATTCGAATAGAATCTTGATCACAAGAGCTGTGGTCATTCTGGTTGAACTGTGTAACAAAAGTGTTAACTGTAGACAAACGGATATTGTGTGGGAAACTAAGCAAATGTATGATATTTCTATTTGTATGGCAATATTTTATTGTCCCCTCCAACACCACCCGTTCCCCCTCCACTAAGCCGTTCATGAAACTATACATTCAAATATGTATCGCGTTGTAATACGGGTGTCCGGTGCTAATGCACGCTGCTGGAAAGGTAGAAATCGAGCCGACTGCCAGATTTTGGCAAAAACAACAACAACAAAAACAATAATAATAGTAATAGTAATAATAATCATCATCATCATCATCATCATAAAAACAATAATAAATAAAACAAAAACGAGACGATGATACCGGGTGATGATGATGATGATGGTGATGACAATAATGTTAACAAGAATATTAATAATAGCCAGTTTTGTATATCACTGTTTCCAGCGCAGTTCCAAGTGAAGATATAATGAATAAAAAGGATATGCTCCAGCTTTGTCCCTGAAGAAAGTTATAAATAATGTTAAAACGGAAAGAAAGAAAGAAAAATATCTTTGCAGTATTTTTTTTTCATCTGATCTTCGATTTCATATTAAACACTATTTCTATATATATGTGCACTCGGAGGCTTAAGATTATGACTAAGAAAGGAACATATACTTCTGTAAGTTTTCAAATTGGAACTAAGAACCTCTTCAAAAAAACGCGAAAGCTACATTGTACCAGTGTAATTTCACATTAAGACGTGTTCAACCTGACTTTTCACCGTCCAAATAGCAAAAATATATACTGGCAAACAGCTCATGGATTATATACTGGCAGAAGCGATATATCAAATAATGTTTTTATTGGAACAAAATCTAGTATTTGTAGACCTCGACAAGCCTTAGTACAACGTCTCAAAAAGAATAACTTCTAAAAGCCTATGAACTCACATAGGCTCCCCCGTCTTTATGTAGCCTTCAATGACTTCCTCTGTCAGGTCTCCAAACGTGACAACTGTTTCTTCGTGAAACTGGGTTAACGCGATTGTATTCTGTTCTTTATTACCTACAAAACCGTGGCAAGGTAATAAAATATCTCAATGAATGTGCGGTGACACCATGAAATGGCTGTTACTCTGAAAACAAAAACATGGACAGAGAAGCCCAACCCCCCC
>JAOBYE010317428.1:0-15366 GCA_025403585.1 Parazoanthus swiftii | reverse complement strand
CATGCACTTTGTGACGTTTGTTTCTGTGAGTTCTTGCTCGCAGCACTTCACTTTCTCTAAGAAATTTCTAGTAATAATTGTGTTATGATGGACCTACATTCTACATTTTGCAAAGTCAATGCTAATAACAGTAAATTATGTGTGCTCCTGGTCCCCCATAGTTCCCTTCGGTTCCAGTATCAATTATTGACTATGACAACCTTTTTTGAAATAGCTGTAAACCGTAAATTTAAAGAAGTTAAAACTATCTGGATGTGCTTTTCTACACTTTTATACAGGAAACACTGAAGACCCAAGTTAGCTGCAGCAAAGTGGTACTAGCAGAGTACTTATAAGAAAATGGGAAAACGATGGCAAAAAGGAAAAGGGTAATAAGAAAACATGTTAAATGAAGTGAAAAATTATTGCGTCTTCTTGTACTTGTTAGTAAGGCCAAAAAAATTGTTACAGGTGTGAAAATCGAGGAAAAGCTTAAGGTTAAAAGTTTTTACGTTTCACCCTCAACATCCCCATGGCTGCATTACAGAAACTTATCAAATGAAGTGAGAAGAAAACCCCGAAATCATCCCTCCAAATTTGCTCAGTGTTGAAATATCAGATGAATCTTTGCTGTAAGATTACCAGACGAAACTTTTGCTGATAAATCCAAACAATAAATCCTTATTCAATACTCTTACAATGATCCCTACCAATTACGCAACTGGAAAATAACTTGCTTTTATTTCACTGATCACTAATACTCCCACAAGTTTCAATTTTCAGCCAGAAAGGAAGACACAAAATCGCAAAACGTAATTTTGAATCTGTGTGGAGACATCATATTTATTCATTAAACGACTGGTTAACTGCAGAGGTTAAATACGCAAAAAAACGTAATTTGTTATATCTCCACATCTATATATACGGTAAATTGCAAAATAGCACATGATCGTGTAAGCCAATGAGAATTCACGGAATTGTTACGTTGAAACACTGTACCTCGTTCTCCGTGTCCCAGCCTCGACGCCACGTTCATCTTCTGACTGATCTTCAGCCAACGGATCCAGCTTTCTCATTTTCAATTGCAGCTGTGTTTTTCTTGACTCTAGTTCCTTTGCCAGAACTTCCAGCTCCTAAATGAGATTTATACGAGGTGAAAATACGTTAACAATACCAGAATAGCGCATTCGAATCAGCAAGTTTTACTTACAAAATCTGACCGTGATTCCAAAACGTTTATGCCGTACATGTTGTACAGTTCTGGTTTATTTCTTTTAACGCTGTTTCAAACCATGATTTTAACGAAACATTTTACTAACGTTACTTATATAAAAGTTAAAGTTAAAGTAAATTACAAAACAACAAAAGATTACGATCTTTGCAATGATCTTCAGGTTGATTACGGGATGGGAACCCGCTGGCTGCTTAAGAAAGGTGAAGTCACAAACAATACCAGAAAATTAGAGCGCCGCACACGCTATCATCTTGCATTCAACCCTGGTCGTCTCTCCATCTGAACATGTTTTCTACAACGTCGCCGAAATTCAGAAGAACTTTCGAAATGCTCGTAAGGGCAAAACCTGCAGCCTACAGTGTAGATAGACAAACTCTCCGCAGATAGTTGGCCCTTACATCCGGCCCGGAGCTCGAATGTTCGACAGCTGGATAAGCGTAACTAAATGTAAGAGTTCGGGCAAATGTTAAACAAAACTTCTACATCTAAGAATACGTGATCTGCTTCTTTAAAGTATTGTTGAAATCCTCCTAAGAAATGCATGCGAGGTTAGTGAAGTTGGTGGCATGGTCGAGGGCTGAACTTTGTACGAACTTCTTTTGCTACGCCGTCCGAAGACATAGACGTTATTAAGCCGCTGGTCTAGTCTCCTTAAGTGCTATTTCAGCTAGAGGACTTGAAAGAACCACACACTTCTCGAAAAGAGTAGGGTCAACATGCTGTTGTGGTGAGGGCTACATGGGAGAGTGCGTTCTATGGATGCATGTAAATGTCTTACCCTCAATAAACAAAGTATTACTTGAGAAATGGTCCATGCTTAGCGTGCGTCTCTCGAGTTATGGATGCACGCGGGAAGTTGGTAGAGCACAAGAGAAGCGTTAAAACATTGCCACTTAGAATTCTTTATTGTTTTTTCGGCCTTCCGGTTTTACAATGTTTTGGCCATTTCTGGGTCATTCAGGGTTACAAACAGCTGTTCGCCGAATGGTGGTTTTTTGAAACGGAAATCCATATCTAAATTGAAGTTCGGTAGTTCTCCTTCCAATTCTTGTTCGTCGCCTTCAACTAAAATTCGTTTCCATTCGAGTGCCCTTAGTTTTTCCAAAGCACTGTTTTTGTTTACTCTCGTGTGTTGCGAATTAACAGACGCACGGGCGTGCGTCTATCGAGTTATAGATGCACGCTCGCGCCATACAAAAATCGCGCGAAAAATTGCCAGCTATGTTCTAATTTACTTTAAACCCAGTTACGTTAACCTGAAATATCAGCCTAACGGTCTGTAAGAGGTAAACACAATCGTGGGTTAACCTTGTAAAACCAGGTTGACGCTAGCACACTTTCGAAGATTTTACTAATGATATAACCTTCACATTTCTTGCTCAGTAAAACACTGTCAGACTCCAAACTTGCAGTTAACCATTCTTTTAGTATATCCATTTTAACCAACATCGGAGGATATATTTATACTTACATTGTGTAGAACATTCAAGTCTTCTTCTTTTGTGTTGCACATGGCATGTCGTCGGTTTAAATACTTCTCATAGTCTTGAATCTGAGGAAATCAAATTTGGAGGGCAAAGTTAGATAATACAGGAACTTGCCAAATAATCCAAACTTGAAACTGTGTTTTATTGATTTTGGAGTGGTGATTTTGTTACCAGAAAATAGTTAGCATGTAATCACAGTGTTATTTCAGCTCCACTAGACAGCACACAAATATATCCAATCATGTTTATTTTTGTGGAGTAGATCCGCTCTATACAGTGATACATTATCGGCAGCAGGCATGTGGTTTGCGGGATATGAAAAACCGTAAAAACCCAAGGGGAAACTGGAAACGCATTCCCCGAACTCGCAATACCACAATCCTTCGGGGTCCAGAGGTGCTCCGCATGCGTGCTTTAATATTGCAAATCATTGATCTACATTGGTTCGAAATTGCTGTTTACAGATGTTTTAAACAATATCGAACAACAGGGCACAAGGTAAATTAATATTATTAAGTGAATCTCCGACTATGGTTCTTAAACGCGTTTGTAACTGGATTATTCATATACCTTACTGAGTACATCGAATTCAAGTTCGATTCGACAATAATCTCATAATAACTGACAGAAAAAAGGCGAATGGTCTAGTTGCTGGAGCAGACCGGCCTTATAGTTTCTCTGCACGTACTATCACGGCTTTATTTACTCCTTAATTACCAACAATCCTCAGCACTGTCATGGAACCAAGTCCCTGCTGGTTCCGTGCTGCAGAGACTATCCATTTCTGTCTAATTCGTTCATTCCATCCACTCAATCGCCAGAAATTACATTTTCTTAAGGTTTGGGAAATCTGGTACACTGAGTGGGAAAAAGGTACACGTGGGAGTGTATAGCTGGAGGGGGAGAGGGCATGCTCCCCCTGAACATTTTTAAAATCTTTGGGGACTGATTTTATTAAGATGCGGCCCTAAAATACCAGGTTTTTGTGCCAGAAATTGGGCATCAACTTTCTGTGAGGGCATCAAGGTAAAAATTTGCTGTTCACAACAACATAGAGTACCCTTTTCAGTTAATTAGGTTAGAGTTGTAATGAAGTCATTGCTGGGGGAAGGCGGTACACCCACCGGGGAAAGCCGATACAGTTTACCGGTGTACCGGCCTTCAACACTGAATCACAACCATAATCTATATCTTGCTCTTTTTTCTTCATTGAATGTCTAAGAACTTTCGCCTACATTTCAGTCAATTACAGTAACGGAGTCACGGCACAAATTCATTTTTCTGCGGCTAATGAAGCAATATTTATCGAAAAGAGATGATACATGGTTTTGTGAATTTTTCCGTGAGCAAATTGAGGGTTGTAGTTGACAAAAACAAATGTAGTTTTACACTTCGATACTTAAGAAAAAACGAGAAGTTCGAAATAGACCTTGTTTTGCTTCAATTTTTTGCCAACTTTTTGTATGATTTTCATTGTCCTAAAAAACAGACTAGGCTTAAGAATGATCTTGCATTGCTAGACCTGAGCAACATGTTGGAATAATGACTGCGCATGCGTGCGAGGTAGTAAGAGAAAAATCCAAGATGGCGTCTTGAAATCCAATTTTTAAAGCAAAAGTATGAAGTGTGTAACTTTTTTCGACCAAAAAACTATGCGACTGACCTTTCATAGCGGACGAAGAAAAACAAGATAAGCAAACCTGGCGTGATAAAACTCTTAACTTTTGTATATTTTTCTTGTTTTTGCAAATTTGTGAGCTTGCATGGTTGGCGTTTTTCCGACATGTCTTCTCTACCGGATTCAATTGCATCAGAACAAACAAAACAAACCTCAGCTTCCTGCTCAAGGGCCTCTTTCTTTCTTTGAATGAGTTCATCTTCCTTTTGCGAGATCAGTGCCTGCAGCAGAATTTAAACCAATTAGTATCTGGCTAACCGTCTTATAGCAAACTCTTTAGACATTTTCCGGTTTCGAAATAACGGACTTTGTCTAGCAATAAAGCATACTCTACACACAGCTTCATTGTTGTAAACATGTTCTTACTTGCACACTTTACCGGTCGAAATACGATTGTGTTCAATTTTAATTCTATCTACATTCAGACTGCAAGGGTGACACTGGGCAGGGGGCGGAGTGGGGATGCACTAGTAAGTTTCTATTATTATTTTTTTCATTAACTTACCAGTAACAAAAGGAAAAAAACCGCTGACGGTGATGCCCGAAACAATTTACCTAAAAATGCAGATCTTCCGAACTCATGAACCTTTCAGTCCAAGCAAGTTTGACAACCAGACTAGCAAAGAAAGTAATAGTGTGGTTGATATTTTGTACTTGACAGTATCTTTGTTTGTACAGCAGCATCTCTTAAAACTCTAACAAAGAGACCACTGTGGAATGCTTCGGTAATTAATGTAAATGCTCTACGAAGCTCCGGGGTTTTTTTTGGCATTAATTCATTCATGAATCAGGTCCTGAACCGCTTTTAACGTTTACCAGTGGCTAGTTATCATTAACACCTGAAAACTGGAGCTTTAGTGCACGTCCTGCCGTATAATAGTGACACAAGTTAACTGTCCGTAAGCTCTATGTTATGCACCTGAAAATCTCAGACAGACAGACAGACAGACAGACAGAGTTATTTTATTAGACACTTTTAGAACCGAGTTTTTCATGTGACACCGCGAACGCCAAGGAGTCGATACCTGCCTTCTCTTCAGACAATCTAGTACTAGTAGTAGCTCTTCGGCAGATATAGCAATTCTGATGTTCGAAAAAAAATAGCTAGAGACAATTTATTCAGCTCTACTCAAACCCTCCCCGACCGAGAAGCACATTTTTGTTTCCAACTGTTCCCTCCCCCAAAAGGAACACAGTTTAACTTTTGCACCGGCCTTACCTCGTGTTCGTGGTACCTCTGTCGTCTCTCTTCGAGTTTCTTTTCATTCTGGAACTCTTCCAGCTCCTCTTCGAACTTCTTCCTGTGTTGTCGGGCGAATGTACAAGTTACGACAATTTTCTTTGCTGTCTACTTTGGTTAAAAATGAACGACGCAAGCTCTACTTACAACAATCTACAAATTACTTTAAATTGTGTATTATCTATTATATCATTTTAGCCAAAACTTTCATACTAGAATGTACGGGCACTACATTGTTAATATTGCTTGAGCAAAAGTATCTTTGCTACTACTACAAGTTACGTCATCGACAAAGTCACTGGCGTGCAGTTACAAAAGAAACAATAACATGCCTGTTTTTGAGTTTCAGTTTTATTCTTCACAACACAGTCAACAACTAACAGGAAACGCATGGAGACAAGAGACACTTTGACGTACATAAATCCGGTACAACAATTTCTTCTTGAAATTTCTCGGCGAGTTCCCGAATGTGGATCACTCTTATCTTTGAAGTATTGCATGAAGAAAAATTTCTCTAAGGATAGTCCAGAGTGTATATAGTGTGGTTAAAACTGTCAAAACCTTTCTCAAAATCGATGAACGTATAATGTAATGACGAATTCCATTCCAAAGATTGTTCCATGATGACTGTCTATATTTCCGTAAACCATTTGCACATCTCCCAACACTGCTTCAAATTGCCGTTAAAAAGTTTACTCGAAACTGACACTGCTCAGTGATCCCTCTGTAGTTCAAGCAGGCCTCTTTCCAGTCCTCATGGATGGATTCTGCTTCCCAACTATAAAGTGAAATTTAGCGAATGATGAAGCAGATAGTGCGAATGATGGTTACCGTAGGCCAAATTTGATCTATGGTTAATGAAGGTGAAGGAGAGGACGAGCGAAAAGGCCGCAAGTCGGGGACTGAGGTAAGGAAAAAGAGGAGGGCGTTTCCCTTCTTTTACTTTCCCTATCCCTCCTCCCATGCATTCCTCTTTTTTCGCCTCGACAACGTTCACCCCCATTCACCCTATTTGCTTCATCACTCATTAAATTTCACTTTAGATTTGACTGCGGTGAGGCAGGCTTGGCTTTACCGAAATCGCGTCGTTTTTCTGTTGAGGTTCTACCAAAACGTTGGCACAAACAAAACTTGTTTAACAGGTTTTAAACCGGTTTTATTTTTGTTCTTGCGTTTTGTGTATAATGGGTTCGTTTTGGGTAAACGTTACGTGAAAGTTTTGCTGTGAAACCAGTTTAAAACCTGACTGACTACCATACAGCGTGATCTCTCGCATGGTACCCTGTTCCTTGGATATGCTCAACTGAAAACCGACATGATACCAGAAAAGCCTATTCTTTATGCTTTGAGCTGGTACATTGAAAGTTCTCTTAGCAGGATAAATTTCAACAAAAATTGTTTAATTGAACTTAAAGATGAATGCTAAAGGCCAGCTCACACTACAGAGGGAAACGAAGACATAAGAGCATAGAAAAACAAGTGTGAAAGCATTTAAAACAGACGCAGACACAAGAAAAATGAAAATTTTCCTTTTCTTGTGACGCTTTGAATTTGCATTTGCTCTTGGCTTCATAAATTTTCTAGTATGAATTGAGGCGAAGCGAGCACAGAGGCAAGCCAGAAACAATCATGCATGCGCACCCTCTTTGCTTACGTCGCTTGCTTTACTCGTACCCCCAGTGTGAACATCCTTAAGCTTCCATTTGTTTGTGTCTCTAGTGTGAACAGGCCTTCAGTTCAGAAATGTGTGTTATTTTATAGCGTTATCAAACGTTTTACATCTGAGCAGATGATGTAAAACAACTCACGTTTGTTCTTCTCTCTTTGCCTTCATTTCTGCCATCTCCGTCATGAAATCATGTCTTCTGTTTTCCAACTCTGCTTGAAGATTATCAATCTAAAGAAACATCACATGGACCTAGTTCAATTCCTCCACAATACACTTTCTGATTGAAGCAATGTAAATCAAACTTAAGTAGAGCGCAATACCATCTAGACTTGTTACCTGAGAAAATTCGCCAAAATTGCACACAAAACTAGGAAACATTTTTGTTTTCACTTGTCATCATCTAGATTGAGTCAAGAATTTCTGATATCTAGTCAATTAGATTCATAAACAAAAAATTGAGGATGGAGCTAAAGCAATTACAACGACAATCTGATACACTCAACAAGCACTTTGACATCGAATGTGCACAAAACCTGAGATTAAATTTATCTTTGAAAAACTATTTTTCAGATGTCACACCCTAATTGAAATCATAGATCTAGAGCAATTGGAAGAACATAGCACAACAAAATGTGACTGGCCTTACTGCATGCTCATTAGTCAGAGTGCCTTTTTTCTAAAGCAATTTACTTAATACAGTTTTCAAGTACCTCTTTCCGTGTCTTTTCCCTTTCCGCTTTGAGCCTTTCACTTAGGTCACCCATATGTCGACTCACAGAGTCACGCCTTGTTTTTAGTGCTGATTCAAGCTGTACAACCTAAGTTTAGCATTGACAATACAGTAGAATTATGATTCTTACAATACAACATGTTCTTGACTGAGATGTGATATATGTTGCATATGTACATGTACATTCATTGTAAATATGTTTTGTTGATACCTGGACATACACTCTGAAATATCTACAGTCTAACACATATCCGTAAGAACTCAACAACAACAACAAAGAGGTAAATAATATACCACACGTTGCATAAGTTTTATATTATAATGTGGAGTTACCATGGCTTACCAGTTCAATGTATTTTCTTCTTGCAGGTCATTTTGAAGTATGAAAAATGTACAACACACTATAATGCTTCACTTAGGCCCCCCTTTGCTTCACTTAGACCCCCCCCCCTCTTTGTCTCACTTAGGCCCTCCTCCCCTTTACCTTGCATAGGCCCATTCTCAGCCCTGCCTTGCATCATTTTGGACCCTCCCCTCTGGCTCACCCTACTCTATTGCCACACTTGGGCCCCTTCTCTTTACCTAACTTAGGCCTCCCCCCCCCTCTGGCTCACCCATTTGCCTTACTTGGGCCTTTCCTCTTCACCTCACTTAGGCCTCCCTCCCCTCTGGTTCAACTAGGCCCCCTCCCTATTGCCTCACTTAATCCTCCTCCCCTTTGCCTCACATAGGAACTCCCTCCCTTCTGATTCACTTCTAAAGGCCCCCTCGCACTGTCAGCAGCAAGCATGTAAGAATAACTGCTCCTTTTCTACCTGTGATTCCATGTCCATCAGTTTCTTGTCTTCATACACCTTGCTATTGGTCACTTCCTGGTGTGTATACCCAACAGACTGTAACTTCCCTACGCTGCTAACTGCATCCAGGCCATTCGGAATGCCATTACTAGCCTTAGACCCAGTTCTGTTATTGTTGATCTCTTGCGGCATTGCCTTATTCACCAAATACCCATAACTGCTCAAACTAGACCCCTCCTCACTGCTCGTCTCTCCTTCATCAGTATTTTCATCATCGTCATCATCATCATCATCAGAGTACTCATCATCATAGTCATCACCATAACTGGCAAAATTCAAATTGTTTAGTAAATCACTCGTTGTGGAGCTCTCCTCGTCAGATGACCCAGCGCAGCAGTAAGAGTATGAGAAATGCTCGATACCATCCATGTTAAAGCGAACTTGCTTCTTTGGTGGTTCCTGGATATAAGAAATTATTATAAACACTTTCTTGTTATTCCTTGGCTGGCCAAGTCAAAAATACAGTAGCTCAAGGAAAGGGTTAGTTTGCCCTCAATATGAATATTAGACAGAAACTGAAGCTTTGACATGCAAGTAGCCTTGATGATTAGTTTCTATATGGTAAAACCAATATTTGATGCAAAACTTATAACCAGTATTTCTGGCTATTTACAATTTCTACATGTAGACAATCTTGAGCTCTTAAAATTAACTGGACATTTAAAAAATGGACTTACAGAAAAATAATTAAGAAAAAATAAAACAATTTTACTTATAAATTTACACTGTCTGTTTGTTTTTGAGAGAATTATTATTATTTATAATTAACTTAATTAAGATGCTGATGCCATCTAATTAAAATCAAACAATGTGTACTTAACAAACCCACACATACCTGCACATAAATTCATTAATTTCATTTTAACCCTGGGTTTTTATCAGGTATTGATTTCTTGTGGCTTCATCTGCACATTTAATCATTTACTTATTGGACGGTCTTGGCTCGGGAGAATGGTAGGGTTAAACTCATGGGGCACCATTACCATTTTAAGGTTAGGGTAACCAAAACAGAAATTAATTCATATTCTCAATCTTGACCTATGACTTTTTGTCAGTTTTTTCCAAATAACTGATGTTTCAATATCTGTTTATATAATTTTTTATGAAACTACAAACACTAAACAGCAATCAGTTGCAACTGATAAAGAGGTACAGCAAAGAAGCAATTTCTGAAAGTGTTAAAAAGTATTGAAAACTTTAATTAAAGGCCCATTTTTAAAAGAGGATCCAATTGATAAAGAGGTACTACAAAGATGCAACTTCTGAAAGTGTTAAAAAGTGTTGAAAACTTTAGTTACGGCCCAATTTTAAAAGTAGATCAAACAATGTCCAAAATGTTGAACAATTTTGTTGAAAGAGAAGTTTGAATCAACCAATCAATTCTAATCCAACAGTGTTCAACATCATCTAACAGGCTGTTCAGTCGAAACAATTTGGGATATAATGTTGCAGAAATCTGCGTGAACTGCTTGATTGGGCCTTCGTGAAAATGGATAATTATATTCAGTTGGCTCAGCCAAAGGTAGAAATCGAGCATTGGTTTCTGTTGGGGTGGATATGTAACCTGCAATGGAATACTGTCCTGTCTAGAAGGAGTCACAGACTCTTTTCCATTTAACACTACAGATCAGAGGCCCACAAGCACCAGCCTCATAAGCAAACTGGCTCAAGGAATGATTTAAAAACATTATGGTGCTTTCAGTAAGAGAGTTTGAACACAAAGTTTGGAAGTTATTTTATATTATTTTCTGTTGACAATGTGTCGATTGGCATGATTTGGGGATTATAACAAACCAGACTTGAACTATATAATCATCAACTATACAAGTTTGATTTCCAAGTTACAGTCTCCATTGAATGATTTTGATCGCATCTGGAGTATACCCACCTTGAGACGACCATTTTGAATCTTGTCTGCTTGGTTCAAGATACTTTCAAGTTGAGAGTCGGACTCGGATGAAGTCTGAGAATTGAAACAATTCAAAACCATTACATACACACAAGAAAATCGGGAAAGGAGGCTAAAGTGTCTACTCAGAAATGTACAAACTTTAAATACTGTAAATAAATTATGACAAATTAAAGTAATTTGAAGATGCACAAATAAACATAGCATCTGCCGAAGTCCAAAAATCCCTATGGGTATACTTCTATAGTAGGGCATTAGGGTGTTCATTATATTTTTAGGGGTTGGAATTGGTAGTTCAGTGTTTTTTAGGGGTTTGCTTAGTATTATTAAATTCAAATGGCCAATGTCTCATAACCACAATCACACATGTATACCAAAAAAAATAATTTTCTTACCACAGTATCAGAACGGTTCTTTGTGCCATAAAAACCAATATCTCCATTCATGTAAGATTTGGTACCAAGCATGATACCACTTTTTTGATTCTGTGAAAAAAAAAATTAAATAATGATGCATCAGTCACTGGATAAAAAAATCTCTACTCACTGCATCAGTTTAATTCAGGTTGAAACTTCCAGGCCAAACAGTGTTGTTTTTCTTAAGGCCGGTACACAGGTAAATTGTACCGACTTTCCCGGGCGATTGTACCGCCTTTCCCCAGCAGTGCCGTCTGGCAGGTTTTTGAAACTCACCAAAGACAACATCTAAATTCAATACAACTCTAACCTGTGATTAATCAACTAGAACTAAATGTTGTAGGAAACATGTCCCCAGACCTTCGCAACTTCGACACTCGATGACCTTAAACCCAGGTGTACCTTTTTTCCCACTCAGTGTACCCCATTTCCCAAACCATAAGAAAAACACTGCCAAATGCCCCTCTTGACAGCAACCATATTATACACTGTATGTTGTGGTTTACTTTTGGTCTTGGTTGACTATCTGACGTGTAACTTCTGCAATCCATTTCATAGGTTGAACCCCATTTTTAAAGCCAAAACTGACAATTTTATAAGAAAAACTTCCAGTGGCAGAATTCAATAAAAACGAACTCAGTTTTAACAAAAATTAAGAGTTATTGGAACAACATGTATTCATTAAAATTGTTTGGTGGCTCTTACAAGATCCATTTCATATGGCCACTGGTTTGATATACATGTATACTGTAATGTTGAACTAACTGTAGGTAGCTGGTACCAATGATGGAATACAGTAAATGGGCAAAATCAGCTTCTTTACAAAACTGATTAAGAATTATATGGGTACAGTGGCCTTTGCATAATTCCTGGAACCAGTACTCTCTGGACATACAGATGATTTCTTAGTTTATATCAAAACCATTTTAATTTTTTTGATAACTGCATGTAACAGTTATCAATAACTATTATTTTTTTCTCATCTGTGAAGGCTCCAAAGTAAGTAAGTGAGTAACTTGTGAGCCTGATGACCTACAAGCTTTTCCCAAACATTAATTTTGGAGGCAAGGTCATATGCTGGGAGTTGGCGAATCACTGAATCAGTGTTTGCTTTAACTACAGATTTTCTCAAGACCTAACAGTTTTGTATGATGTAAGCTCCCAACAAACCATGGGTGGCAAAGATCTGGGAACTTGTTATTCAAACTATGACAAATATAAACTTAACTGTTTCTAATCTAGTAGCAAGATATAATAGTCGTAGATGTTCCGTTATAACCTCATAAATTCGTGTTTCATTTGTAAATTAACAATGTTTAATCAGAGTTCTTCTTAGAACTTTATTAACAGCATTACTGTCAGTTGTGAATTTGAATCCCAATTCCACTTTACTTTCTGTTTTGACTACAATTATACATCTGTGCTAATCCTCTTCAGCCTTCTCGTCACGATCAAATACTGAGAAAGTATGATTTAAAAAATCACATAGACACGTCAAGAATCAAACATGTTCTCGTTTCGTAATTTAAAAAGCTTCCTGTTTTATAAAAATTTCACAAAATTCTCAAATAACGTACGTGTACAGTTCCCGATCGAATCACATGCATTTATATTAATTATATCACTCGCTAAATCGACATGGAAATTATATACTGGAGACTTGTTAGTGTTTGTATGTGTTTTGAGGTTTCGGTGATCGGAAGTCACGTCAAAATAGCTGACAAGTTTTACCGACAGTTTATGTACATTCAAAAAGAAACACATACAAATAGTCTTTATAAATTTCGGGAACTTTTATAAGAACAGCACGGAGAGAGACTAAAAAATAAACATTCAGATAAAAGAGAGAAATTTTGTTCGTACAATCGAATAAACACAGATCTCATTTATAAAATACGGACCGATGTACTAATGACGCTTGTTTCAACTTCAAGTGATCGCCGGAAATACAAAATCTTCAACTATTAATACAACTTGGTAGCTTTCCTTGAAATTGCACGTACATTAAAGATACATAATAGTATCTGCTTAACAAGTCGTAGAAAGAGAGATACAACAACAATTACATTTAAAGGATCCGATTTGAAATTAAAAGTGACATCCTTTCAGAAGCCAGGCAAATTAGGTTTTAACTTATTTTGACGCTACATCGAACAAACCAATTCGTTACCAATCCATATACGATTCAAATACTCGATGTTAGCATGAACACACTGTGACTGTTCTCAGACAGAAGTGAACCAACAAGCACATATATCCTCACATTCCTCGGTTGACAAAGGCATCGCTGCAGTGTCACAAAGCCGAAGCAACCGACCACAAAACTAACATTTCTTACCTTCTTTTCTTGAACTCCATTTAGCTCGCTCATCTCTACCATAGTGCTAGCTCACCCCATTCTGTGATGAGCTGCTGTACAACATGGAAAGGTAATCAAAACAACTACTGAAATCCGTCCTCGTTCTTCGTTTGTTTCTTAATTGTGCCAATAGGTTGTTCTGCAATGGCAGCGAATGCCGCTGTCCCATCATTGTTTGCCAGCACGACAGGTCAATGGCAGGGGCTCAACAGTTGCTCTTGACAACGCTGCTCACACAATAAAAATAACGCCGTAACGCCCAGGTTTGTGTGTGACATACTTTTTATCAATTCTGTTTTCAAAAACTAAACAAAGCTAATCCTCACAGTGGCTGAAACAGCGGCACTGAGAACATTTTTTTATAAAACAGAAGAAAAAAAGCAAAAAGATGTCAGCGATCAGTGACATACTGCATATATATTCTTCACACATTGAACTGTTACAACCAGTCTTCACAATTAATTTTCGTTCCTCACGCAGAACAAGGATTAAGTTCAAATAAGCTTTGCCAGTTTGTGTGATTTGGATAATCTAGTTTCCATGACCGTTTAATTGTCTTGCCATCTTGGATGTCTTGAAGGTCAAGTATCGGAGAGTACAAATTTTGGTCACGAGCACTAATAAGGTCAATAAAGATTAAAGGATTAAAACGGACTGGGTTTAAATTACTGGTTTCCTATTAACTCTAAACCAGCCTGGATTTAGTACAAATTTATTATGAAAACCAATAACGGATTTAGCCTCCTCCGCAGACAACTCAGTGAGGCGAAACTTTGGCAAATATTGGCAAATGAGGAGTTAATGCCGGTATATGATAGTTGATGATGGAGATCGAGGCTTAGTGATGGCAAGTGATAGCAGTGGTAGATAAGAAAGAAGGGGGTCCCTCGATCTCGCGGTTTCACAATAAAGTATCATTAACTATCATTTGCCCATATTAGCTGTACATTTGCCTTTGCCTTGCCTTTTGCCTCATTGAGTTGCCTGCGGAGGAGACTATTTCATGATAAGAGTTTTCTTTACATGTGCATCGGTCAATACTTTAACTGCGCAGTAAGCCTCTGTTTTTAGCTGTCAACCGGTAATTTCTTAGTTGAACATATAACTGAACTTGAAATGTAAACAACTTATTAATTGATACAAACGAATTATCAGTTTCTCTAATGACGATAGCTTTATATATAGTAAATGAATGTTTAACAGGAATATTTCAGTGAGCAGTCTTGATAACAAGAGATCAAGGTCATGGTCAAGGTCGGTAAAACAACCTAAAAGTTAGTCATAAAACTTAAATAAAAAACTATAGAATATGAATCGTACTAACTGTGATGGTATTGACCGTAGGCCGCGAAAAGACCGAAATTTCATTATGAAATGTAGAAATCCTGCATTTTTTTTACAGTTAGCAGAAAATCGAACAGGTTTAAACTAATGCGTCACGATAAAAACATACTTGTCTTTGGATCTTGTGAAGTTATTTCTTTGACATGTTTTCAGGTTTCAATTTTTTGCTTGCAAATGTGAGTTTAGGGATATGAGATGCTGTCATGATCAGTATAATCTCATTCCCGTAAATGTCATGTAGATCAGGTTTGTACGTGGGCTGGTCGCAATAGCTAAAAAATTCGTAGCAATTAGTTTAACTTGGATCTGTATCAGTGCCAAAAGGGTTGTATTGGGGATACTGTTTACCAGGAACTTTTGTCATTTTGGCCACCAAGTTGGTTTATTAACGCTTTGCCTCATACATACCTACAAACAATTATTCCTCTTCACTGCAGGAGGTCTCTAATCAGTAAAATTTTGCG
>JAOBYE010317206.1:0-11064 GCA_025403585.1 Parazoanthus swiftii | reverse complement strand
TGTCACACCGTCTCTCACCGGCTTACCTCAGGTCGGCACATCTCGTGTTGTACAATGTGTTATGTCACACCGTCTCTTACCGGCTTACCTCAGATCGGCACATCTCATGTTGTGTTGTGCTGTGTGTCATGTCACACCGTCTCTCACGGGTTACCTCAGGTCGGCAAAGTTCGTGTTATGTTGTACTGTGTGTCATGTCACACTGTCTTTCACCGGCCTACCTCAGGTCGGCACATCTCGTCTCTCTTGCCAGTGTTGTCTCATTTATTTATTTTATTTATTTGTTTATTTATTCACATATTTCTGTTTGTCTATCTGTATATACATATATATGCAGTTTGTAGCTGCCTGTATGTGTGTATTCATTTATATAATTGACTATGTCCGAACAAGACAGAAGAATAGGACGCGAAGTCTCTTACAAGCTAATGACTCCTTAACGGCACGGTGAAGCGCTAATTTTCTAGAAGTTTCCATCCCTTTTCAGTCTCTCCTCTCCCCTCCAAACTTCCCACCCCCATCTATCCCAGCCAATGCACCGCTCAAGAATGTCCCAAAACTGCTTCTAAGCTGTCGCATCTCTATTTAGTTCATGCCGTTTGGTGCCGGGCCCCGTAACTGTATCGGCATGAGGTTCGCCCTGGTGGAGATTAAGCTGACCCTGGTCAAGATACTGAGAAGGTTCAAGTTTGTCCGCTCATCTGAAACCCAAGTACCGTTGATGTTGCATGCGGGCGCAACCCTCACTGCGCGAAATGGCGTTCATGTCCGTGTGGAGTACGTCAAATGAACAGGCACATTTACTGAGGAGGGGGGGGGTCCGTCAGACGCGGTGACTAGCCACAAGATGCTAAAAATTTCCTCAAAAGTTGTCAGAAACAGTCCAAAATGTTGCCAAAAGTTGCTGATTCTCGTAAATTTTGCCAAATGTTGCTCATAAACTTTGAAAACAACTTTAACTTTCAGCAACACTACAAAAACGTACTCAAATAGGCCTTAGCATAAGCATTAATTTTCATATACTTTTGCGGTTTATCCATTCGTCTTGTTTTACTTGTGTGAGCTGGAAATCCTGGAAATCCTATTCGCACTAACAACCGGGCTTTATGTAACGCAGTGTTCAACTTTTCTAGGTTCATAATCGTATATATATTTTGACTTAACGTATTTTTTGGTAGTGTAATCAATTTCACATCTTGTTGTAACAAATCAAGGTCTGGTAAAATGTTGTTGTTTTCGTTGCTGCTTCTGTTCTTATTGCTTTGGTGGTCGTTTTTAAAAGTCAAAACATTTTTTTACGTCGTAGTTTTTGACTTAATAATGGTTATGTGGTGAGTTTGATTCATGCTCATGTGTGGATAATTGTCTTTCTAATCGAGCCTTCCGATTTTTTTCGTCTTATTCAGATTACCTAACTTAAAACACAGGCGAGACCGCCAGCTATTCATTCTTATGTGAACCTCCACATAATTAAGTGTATTTGTAAAAATGTTTGGTTTTGAAGAGAACAGTTTTTTTTCTAATGCCGTCCAATGAGTCTGTGCGATGCTTTGAAAGTTTTTTCATCGCCCTGAAGTCAGCTGCGGTCGGTCATTCAGATCTTGTTCACTACTCCGGGCTTGCTCCTTTTACCCACAATGCAATTCTTTTAACATTAAGAATTTTCCGAACACTATATATTATTTTTTGCACGACGCCTGTTACTTTACCTCGTCAGTCTTAGCCGTGTAGTTAGGAAGACGCATTATTCGATTCACATCTCAGGTTGCACCCGCTAATGACTCTGTCATTGTTCGTTAGTGTAAAAATTGTGTTTGTTGCATTGCCTGCTTGGACTGTTTTGGTAGACGGTTCTCACCCTGCTTTTATTTCTTGAGTGGCTTATTTCAAACAGGACTTCAAGACATGCACACTCCAGGGGTTATAGCGTAACATTGATCCTGTTATCAAGAAATGACATTCACATATTTTTAATCCATTGTGGCCCTAAGCAATCTGAGGAGGGACAAAGAAATGTTGGATGCTCCGTTGTTCAATTTAGTTTATAAGTCAGATCGTGTATTCCTTGTTTCAAACCATTTATCAAAGGAGCAGATTAATAAGAGAAAAAAAACCTATCCAAACTGCTGAGGCTTTTCTTATGCGGATTCGAAACATTATATTCAAGGTAATTACCAGCTCGCTAGTTTTACTAGCAGGAAGTGATGTCCATCAGATAACCGCCAGTGTTTATTGATGAAACGGGCGCTCGTAAGGAAAATACTTCCTGTTTTATTACAACAAACAAAGCCTCACTATTTTTTCTTATTTTAATATTTTTCGATGGAAAACGAAGCTGTTATTTGTTGTTGTTTGTTAGCGTTTAAAGGAGAAAGTTACTCTTTACCCCCTCCCTCCCTCCCCCAATCCAAAATGCCTTCCAATCTAAATCAATGGATGAGACGATATACGTTTTGAGCCGGTGGGCTGACTGTATTTGTGAATATGTCTCAACAGGTTTGATAGGCTATTTATTTCACTTTCATAAGTAGAGAGATAAATTGCTGGCGGGATTCCAGAGACACGATCTCCCGGAAAATGATGATTCTTGACTTTTGAATACGCTTTTTCCTGCTATTTGAGCACAATTTTCTACATTTGTAAAAAAATAGTCGTTCACACATGACGAACATCAACCCCAACTGATGCCTCTGTGGCTTCCGTGGTATCCTGACGATAAAGCTCCAAATCGTCGATCGGTTCTGGTTTTTTTTTTTTATAAAACGTTTCTTACAAAATAAACTTTCACTATCTGGTAAAATACATCAAGCTAACATGAGTTATAGAACGGAATACTGCCCCATCCAAACCTCAGAGAGTACCTCGCCACACCTCAACAGTGTGCAGTTATTTTGACGGCCACTTCAAAATGGTGGATGCTTTCAACTAGAACCATAACGTTATTCAAACTGATACTTACACTTGCAAGAAAGATTCAATAAAAATAGAAGTTAGAAAACCAGAAAAAAAGCAAAGATGACGTGTCACGAACCTTGGGTCTCTATATACGCCGGAGTCACCATCTACTGACATTACACCCAACCACTCAATTCGCTATCAAAAGCCAAAACTATTTCTTACATCTATATCTCAGGTTCTCACTTTGTCCCTAATACTACAAAGCAAAATAAACCCTAACCCCATCCTTCATTCTTACTAAGTTTAGACAACCATAAATAACAATGGTGCCCCATTACATTAATAAAGGATTATTTAATGAACCTTGACGGCCTCTTGAAGTGGACTAAAAGTAGAATCTTCCAGGAGGCCGCCTTTTTCAATTTGTGATAAAGTTATGATAATCTCTACTGAAGCCCCTTACTTTCCGAGGCAACATATACATACTGTAACCGACTAAGACTCATCAAAAGAACGAAGTGAGTTCTTCTCTCCACGGACTCGCTGTTCGGCGGAGCTTCGTATCATCAGAAGATTTTTTTGACCGCCGAGGACTTCGCGGACTTCGCGGACTTTTTGGGCCGCGCGAAGTCGGGCTTTTTAAGGAACTAGACGAGGATCTTCGTCCGAAGTGAGTATCACTAGTTGATACGGGGTTATTGCCGATTGATAAGTTATTATTGTTCGTTGCGTTTGGGGAAAGGTGACGAATCTGAGAAAGCGAGTCTAGAAGGGTTTTATTGGCGTCCTTGATAGCATCAATTTCTTTCCTCTTGCTTTCAATGCTTCTATCCTTCGCTTCGAGTTGTTTCGCTTGCCATTCCAGCTTGGCATTTGCATCTTGTAAGACTTCAATAATCTCTTTCTGTTCTTTCCGAAAGTCTGACTCCAGCACTAATAACTTAGATATCAGCTCCCTTAAGTCTCTGTCATAATCAATTTGCTGTTGTTCCAACGTTTTGTCCTTTTCCTGCAAAGCCAGTTCCAGGTCGTAGACTCTGAGCCTCTCTCCCTTTAATGCCTCTCGAGTCTGCATCAGTTCAGTGTGTTGCCGTTGAATTTCCTCTTTCAATACAGACACTTGTTTCTCCAGCTGAAAAGCAAAATTCCTGCTATTTCAGTACGATAAATAAACTAGAAATAGAACTAATACGAAGGCGTCAAACTGAGAATTCTATTTTGAGTGGTGAACTCAATATTTACTAAAACGTGCAGCAGACATTTTTTTCGGAAAATCTTAACAGAAAAATCGATAAGTCAGTTTTTTACAGAAAAATCCGTTCCAGTAATTAGAACTTGGGCAAGTGGTCTGTTTTTTTTTTGGATGACAATAATTTCCATAAAATAATAGTGTTTTCCGGATGTTTTCAGCTTTTAAGCCCATTCTAATCGTTGCAAGAGCCAAAGAGGAATCCTGGGAAATGGTTCCTAAAACATGTTTTGAAAGCCCAGTGCTTAAAGTGCAACCTTTACAACTAAGCCACTGCCTCTTCAACTGAAACAGAATTCACAATTGTAACTTCTCGTGTCAGTCCTTAGTTCTCTGACAATTCATTTACATTCTTAGGAGAACAAACATATTTTACCTTGGCTGGGTTAACCGTTTAGATAACTGAAAGCTTCGTTTACTACCTGTCTTTGTCTGCATTTTATAAACTATTCATACATCACAAAGTGTTTTGATCTGTTGATAAAATAAAGGATATCTACCATGCTCGGCACTACAGACACTGTTTGTTGCTTTTCTATTAACATCGGCATTATTTATATAATTATAAAATTTCAAGTGGATTTTCTCAACTTAGAAAGTTCATATCATGTCGTGGAGCCGCCCAAAACCTCCCTGTTCTAAGTATGAATTGGCACTCTGAGAGTATCAAATAATTTGTTTGCTTATTTGAATAGAATTCTATGACATTGATGATGATGACGGTGGTGATAGTGATGATGGTGGTGGGATGATAACAACGGCATAATGATGATGATGGCGATGATGTTGATGACGATGATGATGATGTCGGTGATGCCCCTTCAGTGGAAGGACACTGTCATCGACAGATGACGAGCTGAAAAACGTAGAGCTGCATTACAATTGGAACGAGTTTCACAACTGCATGTGCAGTTTAGTACAGCTGATTGTGTATTCATAACATTACACTTTCATAAGAACAATCTTTTCTGGAACACCCAGGCTGGGACTAAGGTGAAAGCTTAAATTTCAGTATTTTATTGAACAAAAGTCCACAGATAAAGTTTTAAAGTTCACGATTACGTTTTAACCGAAATTGAGATTATTTTAACATCAACTTCTTGTGTAACATAACGTTCAAACATAGTGTGCTCGAACAAACAATGAGAGACATGCGCTTCCAACGTTACTGTATCGTTTTCTACATCTAATCCAGTGTGTGGAATAGTCTGGAAATAAGAAAATTTCAAGAGCACTTTAAGGGTAAAGTCGTCAAAAAACTAAGAACACTTCATGCAGCCTCGGTCAAAATTTACTGGTTCTCGTAAAAAAGAATGTAATTTCGCAACAATATACAAGTGGACTTTACAATTGTTGAAATCTCAGAACAGTTATAAAGAACATTTCTTGACAAGTTATATACTTCCTTTTCAAAGCCTACTGGAAATATATATCTGATGCATAACCAATCAAATTGCAGTATTTACAACAGCTTATTCGACAGACAGATACTTTATTAAACCACACGTTGTAAACGACGCAAAATGTTATTTTAAATTTGGTTTTTGAAAGTATCGAAACAAAATAAAGACCCCAGATTTTTTTTTGTTATCAATATAATACATTCATATTGACATTGAAAGCTGGTGATAAATTATAGTTCTAATTAACTGGAATATTACCATCTAACTATGGATTTGTTTTAACAGCATTAAACTAATCTGACGCTCCTTTTGGCGGCTAAATGAAGTCACTGTTTATGTCTGAAAATCAAGACGAGGTTTTTCACATCCTTCCGTCACCCATCAGTGAAGCGTTGGGTAAACAAAGAGGCGATAATATGTGTACTCATTGTGTTTGAGTTTCAACATCATGGAATTCTATTTAAGAAATCACGGTTTTGCTTTGGATTCGAATAACAGCCCTGTTGTTACTGCTGGTTGAAAACAACTTTCAAAATGATTATATACCTGCAGTTTGATAACGATTTGTTTTGTTGGACTCAAACAGGAATACTTTTAATTAATTTAGGCATTGTTCGAGGAGAACGAATCTATCTACAGTTTTCAACTTATTGGTACAAATTGATATTAAGCTGTGTTTGGAAGGAACACTACAAAAGGAAGGAATTAACTCTCACACGTACCAATATAATACGTGTACGATGATAAACCAGGCATGGAGCTGAAAACGCAAAATCCACAAAGCAGAAGCGGCCAACAGCCCTCAAGTTCAAGTATTGTTTCTAGAACCATATGTAATTTAAGACAACAATGGATTATCGTTCAGTGAATTGTTTTCAAGGCGAAGGACAAGGCTTTTAAAAATCAATAGGAATTCGAAATATGTGATAAAGACGCTGATATGATTCGGAATATCATTCGACTGGCTTCCAAAGAAAAACTTGAAATAGCGCTGAATTTTGGTCAGACGTTCACCAACTGTACTTGCCTTAAGGTCATCTCAATATAAACGTCAACGGCTGAAACCGTAAGTGTGTTAATATTTGAACACAACATGGCACTAAAACCGTGGTGTAAAGTACCGACTTCGTATGGTTTAAAATTTAGCGGCTGTTCGGCGATCAGACGTTCAAATCTCTTACCTCTGTTTTCGAGACATTCTTTGGACTTTTGGAGCCACCGCCTTTAGAAGTCATGACGGTTTAATTCTCGGGTCATTGACAAGCAAATACTGGTAGAGCTCGGTAAAGTATAGAACTCAAAGAGACATCTTGCTCTCGGCTAGCCCGTAGGCCACAACTCACCCCCAGTATCGAATAGATCACATTACGCTATACGAAGGTATTTCATTTTTAAAATACGATCAAGTGCAGTGTTAATAGTTAACCAGATCTAGAAAGAGGAAGTGAGAATGTGGAGAAATCTTACACACCTGTGACGTGAGCTTGGAATCTGATCGGGCTCGCATACTGTCGTAAAGATGATTTGCTCTTTAGACGTTAATTCTCCCGGCAGTTCATTCGATTAGTGCCTTCGATAGCACTGAGGGAACATCAGTGACTGATCCTTGGCCTGTTCTGGTGCAATACGTCGACGAAGTTCAAGTTACGTAGTATCTGTAGTGTGTAGTCATCAAAAGTAGAATGGACCACCTCGGAAGGACGGTGCAGAGCATAAACAGCAAATAGTGTAAACGGTCAAGCGAATATAAAATTCACAATATCGCGAAATTGTCCACCAGATAAAATAAATCACGTATTGTGGTGAATAAAATATCAATACCGAAACACAATCACTTCTCGCTAATTCCTTTTGTTCTCCACGCAAGTGGCAGTTTTGTCATGATCCTTGCGTATGTTTTCTTTTGTTTATAAATTGAACTTCAACTGAAGGTGTATTTACATAACAATGAGTAAACAGTTGCAAGTATTTTGCCAGAGGGAAGATACATGATGCACCGCCAAGTGAATCAAAGCCAACAAATCATAGAGCAGCTAGATTACCTTTTTCATTTGGTGTTGTCTGCGGGATATCGACCCCACATGCTGTGTTTCCACGTGTATTATATAACAAAGTTCCACAGGATTGATACGACGATATATTTAGCAACAACCTGTTTTGGCTGTAAACAAACGTGTACCGTGTATATATTTTTCAGCATTTCATCTTATCTAAACTTTACGAAACGGAAGAAATGAGAAAGCCCTCTGGTCAAGGGAAACTAAAACGTGTTTGGTTCTTTTTCGGTTAATGGTTTGACAAAAGTTTCACACACAAGTAGAAACTTTCGAGTTTTCATACTGTTCATGCAGGAAAAAATCCTTAAGGTAAAAGTGATAACATCGCACATCCGGCAGGAAATTGTATAAATATTTTGCATGACCAAATAAGGTTGACAATGACGCACCACATTTCAAGTATATGAAGTAGAGTTTAGTACAATGCAGTACAGTATAGTGTACCAAAGATATCAAAGCATAACGTGACACGGCAAAGCATAGAATAACAAAATACAGCAAAAAAAGCCAATCACCCACTAGCCGAGTTTTTGTCGGGAGACTGTCGATTTTTTGTCGCCGGCAAAAAATCGGCTAGTGTGGAGCGGTACGCGACAAGCCGCGACAAAATCAGAAACTTAAACATGTTTGATTTTAAGACGTCCTGACGGATCTTGTCGGCTAGTAGTCCCCGACAATTTGTCGGTGGGAAACACACGAAAGTACTGCAATTTTTATCGCGCGAAATAAAGATTTACAAAAACTCGGCGAAAAATTTGGCTGGTCTGTGACGAGTTGTGAAGCCATACAGATCTGGCTCCGACAAAAAATCGGTTAGTTTTGTGTGTTAAATACCTAACACAGCCATTCCAAGTCCAGCACACGCAACAAAGCACAAAACCTGACCTCTACAGTAAGTCAGCGATTGCTACAACGTGGCGCAATAAACTATAGCAAAGCACAGGACAGGATGGGCCAGGACAGGACAGGACAGGACAGGGGAAGGCAGGCCGGCCGCAGGGCAGGGCAGGGCAGGGCAGGGCAGGGCAATACAGCAGAGCTCAATACCATACAGCATAACACAGCGCTCACAGTACAGTACAGTACAGTACAGCACAGCACACACGGTACAAAACAGTACAGCCCGAATAGCACGTTACAGTACACACACACAGTACAGCAAAGTACAGCAGAGCCGACCACAGAGTACACACATCACAGCAAAGCACACACAGTAAAGTACAGTATAGTACAATATTTTACAGCACACCATAGAAAAGTTCAGCACACCCAGTACAGTGCAGTACAGCACAGCGCAGCGGTGTACAGTGCAGCACAGTACAATACAGCACACACAGCACAGCACAGCACAGCTCTCTCACTCACTCGGGACAGTACAGCATAGCAGAGCGCAGCAGTGTACAGTAAAGCACAGCACAGTACACACAGTACAGTACGGCACGGCACGGCACAGCACAGCACAGCACAGCACAGCACAGCACACACAGTATGGTACAGCACAGCAGAGCACAGCTCACACAGCATAGCACAGCACAGCACAGCACAGCTCACACAGTATGGTACAGCACAGCACAACTCACATAGCACAGCACAGCACAGCACAGCTCACACAGTACAGTACAGTAAAATACAGCACACACGGTGGAAAAGCAGTACAGAAGCCTATGTAAAGTTTGTTACACAGAAGAATGCGTTTTGAAAGAAAAGATAGTTGATTTAAGAAAATATCATAGAAAACAATGCAGAAAATAATGCTTCTCTATCCAAGAATTTCTTGTTTCCAAGCTTTTCTATCTTGTTAAGAATCAGCAGTAAATATACTCTGTCAATAATATCAATCATATTTTTATTGACTCTTGTAAATAGCTTGTTTTGTCATATTTCCATATACACTATTACCGATTTTAAAACTGTTTACTCTGCTTAACAATACTCTACTTAGCAAAATATTTGGCATATTTCCAATTTTGTAAAGTTTAGTTTTAATATTTTATTTAAAAAATTACAATATTATATTTATATAATTATATTTTCCTCTCAGGTGCAGCTTGTAAATTTGATAATACACGAAAAGCAAAGAAGAAAATAACTTCTTATAACATAAAATGACTGTTGCTATTTGATGTATAAACTGTTGTGCAAGATTTTTCGAAAAAATGTCAAATTTACCTTGACAACTCTGTCCGAAAATTAATCGTATCCGTTATCAAATTTTAAGATTCTGATTTGCACACTTTAAGGAACTGATCTAAAAGAAAGCGCTTTTTGGTTTCATGATCCTGGTCCGGACCCTCAATGTACGATTTTGTTACGAGAACGAATGTATTTCTCTTACATATTTGTGTTTTGAATATCATATCATGCAACAGTGTTGATATTAGTTTGACGATACCACCGAATATTTACAACGTATAAAATAAATATCTCAGAACTTTGCCAAACGGAATTTCTAATTTGATATAATTAGCGCTTATCTTAGAGAAATGAAAAAAATTACGTATTTCACATTGCCACAGTCAAAGCCAATTTGTTCTCGTACCCAGAGCTTGCATTACCTTTATCATACACTTCAGGTCTGGCAGAGATAGTTAAAAACAACTTCAAATTATACACAAGTTATGAAGAAACATGGCCTGGCTGCAAGAAAAAAATAATTTTGATTTTGGTTTAGCACGCAGTACGTTAAATCCTGTAGAGCACTTCGTCTGGCTGGAAACCGCGTCGGCTCTGGGTGCGACTACCAAGCCTTGGCACTGCCCTTTAGGTCTTAGAATGATACTGCGTACTAACTTCGGGTGACCTCACAGCTCTGCACCTATGCATGCCACTACACCGTGTTGCAATCGACGTCACTGTACACGTCATTATTGCTGTGACAGTAATCGTTTTTCACCTGCTGCAGAGCCGCCAGCAAGCGGCTATTACTAGTTTCCAGTCCCCTTATCCGTTTCTCTTGCGACTCAATAACCTCCTGTTTGGCTTCTGATATTTCTCGCGTTTCTTTTTGTTCCTTCACGAGTTCAGCTTCTGCATTAAACAACTTGCCCATCACTTCTCTTATTTCCTGCTCCTTTTCTTCTCGCAGTCTACGAAGTCGTTGCTCGCTATCAACAAGCCTCTCTTTGAAGGATGCGATGAGCTTGTGTGTGCTCGACTCTTGTAGTATCAGTTGTTCATGGGTTGAGGACAGAACTCGTTTGGTCTCTTTTAGTTCCCGTAGTAACTCTTGATTTTCTGCTTCATACTAAGGATAATGAAACAACATCAGTGATCGATCTTGCAAAGTGCTACTTAATTTCATACTCGTTATTCATTGACTTTTATTTATACGAATAAATTAACTGATACACAGACAGAGAAATAGACAGACAGGTAGATAAGTAGGTAGATAGATAGATAGATAGATAGATAGATAGATAGATAGATAGATAGATAGATAGATAGATAGATAGATAGA
>JAOBYE010317095.1:0-15368 GCA_025403585.1 Parazoanthus swiftii | reverse complement strand
AGAACAGTGGTTGTGGAATGACCTTTGCGGAAACCAGAGATATTCGGTGCGAGAAGATGGAGTTCATCAATGTATGCTATAATAATATTAGTGAAATAATAACAATATCTAAAATAATAGAGCGTTTTCATTCAATCCCCAGGGAAGGGCAAGGCGGCCATGTTGTTAGTCTCCCTAACAAAAGAAACTAAAGTAACTAATTACAATGCCAATTAACCTTATTTATTACTCTAACGCTATTTACAAACCAAAGTACTCTGTTAATCAAGAAGTAACAACTATGTCAACATGTCAACACTTAGGTCTGTAAGGACTAAATGGTAAACTTATCATCCGTTTTTCAGATGATTAAACTCACTTGAAAGTCCGGTTGTTTGAACTGTTCTGGCAAGCTCGTAAGTTGTGCCACAGCAATATCTTCGGTGCTGCCCCTGTCCAGATACCTCACAACAACCTAAAAGAATAGAGTACAACGAAACATCACAGACTAAATGTGACAAGGTTGCAATCCATTCTGCTAAATAATTTGGCAATTTGTTAAACGGAACAATAAATTTGAGGTCTATAAAAGCGAAGGGCGCGGAGGAAGAGGCGGATTGAGTCCCTGTAAAACTCTTTAG
Source organism: Parazoanthus swiftii (assembly GCA_025403585.1). Classification (NCBI taxonomy): domain Eukaryota; kingdom Metazoa; phylum Cnidaria; class Anthozoa; order Zoantharia; family Parazoanthidae; genus Parazoanthus; species Parazoanthus swiftii. Next base: position 14,748 of record JAOBYE010317095.1, on the reverse strand, counting down.
GGTTAAAAAATTATACTGTTTTGAATATTTTACAGTGTATGGATTAACGTGAACTCTGATGTAATCGAAATCCCTGATTATTTTGTGCCTTATCAAAAACACATGGGTACACACACAAACACGCACACACGTCTTGTTCGTTAATTCAAGAATACCTTGAAGGAACTGAGAATTTTCTCAACTCGTGCTCTCAGAAAAGACGGCTCACCAGCCACGTTTCTCTTCACAACGCATAACATTCCTTCTTCAACGGCTGGCTGGCTTTCAACGGCTTTCTCTTGAAAGAATGTCCTGTTACAAATACCCAACACTTTATTCAATGAAATTTTGACTTCTAACAACATATTTTCAAGATGAGCAAAAATCTCTTTTACAAAGTTTTAAAGTCGCCCACGTCACCCAAGTCCTCAATTTTACCGCTTCCTAGCCTTATACTCATTTGCACTCCACTTTTGAAATCCACTAACGTACAACATTGTAAACTACCTTATTTCACACCAGCTTTACTTTACAGTAGTCGGTTGACCTTTTTTGTTTTAACTCATTTGCAATGCATAGGTTAAAAAAAATTCTTAATATATTGCAACTGCAAGGCTGAATTGCATATTAAACATTAGAAAATCATCATGATCAAAACTAATTTTAAAACACGGAAAATCATCAGTCAATAACACTATATACTACTTTAAAAATAGCAACAAAATTATACAAAATAACTGACTAGCTACAACTTAAGTGACTACTGAGAAATAAGTATCAAGTTAATTACAAAACTGGTGCAGTAAAAGTATTTCTGAAGCGGTTTGTCTTTCATTACGCTCTATATCGGATCTAACTTGTTTTAGAGCTCATAGCCGGTTCTATGGTGGGGAGCCAAGAGCAGTAAAGATGATGGCTCTCATCCTCTTATATTTTTGCGAAAATCTGTTGGCATAAACGGTAGCTGGGTGTCCTTCCAAGGTCTCTAGGTTAAGAATGCCCGGTGCGGTTGTGAGGTCAACGTTTGGGTATGTATATGATAGATGACCTCTTCTGTATTCGTTCAAGTTCCTTTACAAGGTTGTCCGAAAACGCATAGTGGAAAAGTGGGAATGCGAAGTCAAACACTGATCTTATATGTGCAATGTAAAAGGATTCCAGGTCTTTTTTTATTGTATTTAATATTCATCTATCCTTACAGATTTTGTCGGATAAAGTTTGGCGGATCCAGAGGGAAACCCTAGAAGTGCTGCAATTCTACATGTGCCTTTTCTTGGACGCGCATAGGTAGCCGGCTAGTGTGTGATGAGCTACAAAGCCACAAACTTGGCTAAAACAAAAAATCGGCAGTTTCCCGACAAAAAAAAATTGGCGAGTCGCCAGTTATGGGCTTAATACAAAGTATTAGAAACGGACTCTTCTGCAGGCAACTCCAAAGGTGTTTTGGATAAAGAACAAAGCTGGTGATGGCGGTGCATACTTCCTGCATAGTTGGTCAACAAATAGGGTAATCTTTCCTACAATGTACCAGTTTGAGGTAGTTCAATTCTGCGCCATTCAGGAGAGGATCCAAAAACATGTAGAAAGGATAGGGGAGAGGGATGGAAGAACTCTTGGATTGTTACCTTTTCTCTTTAACAATTCTATGTTTCTTATCACCATGAGAAGGAAGAGCTGTGGCCTAAGTATGCCCCTTTCGTTTCTCCCAAGTGGATCCTTTATGCTTTCCCTCCATCACTTACTTCATATTTGTGTGCAGTTGGTCCAATGAACTGCTTTCTTTTGGTCCACATTTACAAGCCCAGAAGCATCCATTTTTCTTGAGAGAACCAACAATTTTAACCAATACGCCTGATAGCTTTTCTGCAAAACGTTTGAGGAAAATGTATTTGCAATTTAAGTTCTCCAAAAAAAGATGAATTAGTGCAGTGAATGGTGCACTGCATGGAGTCCTCCCCTGTTCCCAGGACTGTAAAACTGTGCAATTACTGTATACATAGCGTTTTTCATAAGGCTCGTACACCGGTAAATTGTACCGACTTTCCCAGGTGACGGTGCCGCCTTTCCCCAGCAGTGACGTCTGGCAGCTTTTTAAAAGTCACCAAAGACAACATCTACATTCAATACAACTCTAAACTGTGATTAATTAACTAGAACTAAATGTTGTGGGAAACATGTCCCTAGATCCTCGCAACTTCGACACTTGATGACCTTAAACCCAGGTGTACCTTTTTTCCCAATCAGTTTACCCCATTCTTATACACTTATACATACATGTAAATTCCTTACTTTATGGTTTAGGCAAAATTCTGTGTCTTCACAGAAAAAGTTATGGAGTTAAGTAATCCAGTAAGGTTACAATATTTACCTGCAGCCTCTCCATCAGTATCGGTAATAGCAGACTGAAGGACTGAAAACTTGGCTCTGTCAGAAAGGTCGCCACATTCAGATATGGCAAGCGATACCTGTTTCAAAAATCTCAATAATTTATTGAATTGCATTGCCTGAAACACTAAAGTCTAATGAAGTCTTGCTGTATACTGTACATGAATATTGCTAAACTCAATCTTTGCTCTTTTCACTTTAAAAATTAATACTTTATCACTTTGAATCTGTTAACAAGCTGATATACATTTAGCTTCACTGCTGGTGTATGTGAGTAGGTAGTGTCAAGTACTTTGAGGTTAAGGTCGTCTGCAGTGTATTTACACATACCTTATCCAGATACTGCATTGCCTTGTTAATTTTATCTTTACATTCTTTCATTTCTTTGGCTCTTTTTGTCAAAGTTTGCTGAACCACAGACAAAAATTCCTGAAAGTTAACAAAAAGATTTAAAATTACAGTGGAGAAAAAAAAACTGGCTTCCAGTTTAATACAGAACTTGTGAATTTTGAAGGTGAATAAATTATGCTAACATGACACCCAAAACTAAAAACCTTTTTAAATTAAATAATCAAAAGGCTTGCTTTACAATTTTCCTTGGCACTCAAAGGCAAAATACAATCTTCTGAGTTTACACATACATGCCCTAATTAACTAAAGGAATTTTTGAAACTATTTAGTTTTTTACATTGTAAATGTTACACTGCATTTACATTGTTTTGTTCAAAGTTAATAAACTACTAGTACTAGGGTCTGTTGTGGTTACAAGCTGGCAAAATAGAAAAGTAGTGAATAATAATAATAATAATAATAATAATAATAATAATAATAATTTAACTAGAACATGTGTATGTACATTTATGATTCAACTGCATTGTAAGCACATGTTTGAAAATGCTTGGTGTAAAGTAATTGCCACAACTGATGACAATATTTTAAAGAGCAGCTCTGAAACCTTGTAACAGAAGTTGCAGAAATTAATGATTTTTTTATCATAGCTGACACAAAAAAGGTTCAAAGAAAAAAACTTCTCACGATCAAGTCACCTTGAAACCAAACCTTCACTCCCAACACTTCAATTAAAATAATGTCTAGTAGATGTTTTACATCAATAGCCAATAAGAACTGGGGCCAACAGGAACATTTGCTTAACAATGCAATCCAAGAAGAGTACAGTACAAACAAGGTCACACAATAGACAGACCAGGAATTTGTACCAGGGACCAGGTCAAGATCCTGAGGACTTAAAACTGACACACATGTACATATTGACATAAACTTATGCATTTAATATACAGTTAAAACGAATGTAGATCTCTAAACTGCCAATCCTATGTACTGGGTTCAACCCTTAGCCTTTCAGAAGGTTATAATAAAATATAATTGTGGGCCTTCTTTCACCACACTGTCTGCAGACAGGAACAATAGGCCATTGGTTAGTTTCTGGAAAATGCTGGTACTGCTGCATCTCAGGGGATTTAAAGAACCCAAACCCATAATTGCTGTACCCTGATACTGTAGTGAGAGTCATATAGAATATTACTAGGCATAAAGTATAATACCAAAAGTAAATAAATTTAATATGTTTTTACCTTGTCTTCATGTTCAATGCTAAGAACTTTGCTGGTTATTTGATGAAACATATCCTTTTGTACTGTAACAAAACTGGGTGAGAAAATAAGCAAATTAAAGAACCCACTACTAAAAGTCAACAATCTAAATAAATGTACAAAAAACATACTGAATGTTGTAGTATTTTACCTCTCAAAAGTTGAAACATCTTGAGACAATCTTCTCTCTGTGGTCTAGAGCAAAAGGTTCACTGAATGTTTTAGTTTGTTTAAATATTTGACATCAATTCTGGGTTTACCTATTGATGCATAATTTATACTGAGCCCTTTCCTCTATATATTACGTTCATTACTATATTTACACTTGCAGTCATGTCAACCCCTTAAGAATATTAAAGCCAACTCAAATAATTATCAATATCAAAAGTTATTTTGTTATGATCAACTACAAGCTTCTCTCTTCTCTGTTTAAAAGGAATGTATGAGGATAATGTTAAGGGAATTTAGTGAGACATCAAGTCATGTTCAGGCTTGACTGCTGATAGTGATGGCTACATTTGGCTGATCAGACAGCGACTGCCTGATGTTTACCTCAGAAAATCTGTCAGAAATTGGTTTTCCAAAACTGTTTTTTGAAAATTATAAAGAGTTACTGAGAGAAAAAGTGCTTGTATCCCCCACTTTGAGTCACTAGTCAGTCCCCCCACTTTCAAAGTTGCTCCGTTAAAGTTGATATTTTACAGTGTGTAGATATAGAACGTAGAAAGTAACAAATATTTACCTTAGGCTCCAGGGGGACAACATTGTGAGACTTGCAGAAGTGTGTTGCATGGATTTTGTTTGTACAGTCTTCACACAGGTTGACTCCTTGTTCTGATTACAAAAATCACAATCAGTTATGTACAGATTGACTGTGCAGATATTACCAGTAATGAACATGTAAGAACTTCAAGACCAAGATTTTGAACTGTCGACATTTCATATATTTAAGATTGACAAATAAACAACTTTTCTTGTAATATTCTTTCACAGCTACAGTAAATCTCAAGCAAGGTCAATATTTTCATTATTTGCTGTGTGTAACTAAGCACAACTATGAAAACATCAACTTACAAAAGCAAAAAGGAGAAAAGTCCCAGGAATTTTTCATAGAGTCCAAATTTTAAGGGGCCCAATGCTGGTCAGTCATTTGTCAGTCATTGTTGGAGTATGCGATTGGAAAATGCACATTTTTTTTGCGGGCAGGGGAGGGGAGGGTGGGGGGTGTCGTCCATGCTCTCATGGTAGATTTTGAAAATATGACTACCTGAAATGTCATTTTCTGCATTTTGGGCCTGTTTTGAAAACAATTGAATGAGACTTGATTGCAGTGTACTTAGGCCTAATGTGATCAGCTAATGGCACATTGTAGCACTCTGGTTTGTGTTCTAACACATGAAACAATCAGATTTGATAGAATTAGTGGAAAATACAGAACACAAAAAAATCTCAATGCAATTGGGGGTTTCTTTACTAGCCTGACAGGTTGGTGGGTTTTGATGTTCATAAATGGGTCTGACCCAGAAAATGTGGGTCAACTGGGGCCTATGACTCTTTAACAGACAGCCAAATATTTTTGGTTGTATCCTACCAAGTCACGGTTGTTGATTATCTCCAATAATGTTGATTATGAGTGAATCACATGTGAAGCACTTTTAGTTATACACAGAACATGTACATGTACTGCATGAATTAAATTAAATTGTGTTTACTTTTCAAGCAGTGATCAAGATCCCAGAGAGTTCTAAGTCTTTCAAGATATGCATCAACTTTTGCTTAAATTGTGTGGTTTTAAAGGAATAAAGAATTAATTTCATATTTGCAACCTCAACTTAAAATTGTTATAATGTATTGCTGTGCTTCTCTCATTCTAGCTATGACAATAAGTGTGTAACTAGGTTCAAGGATAACAGTGGCCAGATATTCTGCAAGTGTTCCAAGTGATTGACAGCTTAGTGAATCAAAAATCTTCAGCACAGATAGCTTATCACTTGAAATCCCCACATTTGCCTAATTTTCTCCCCACCCCCACCCCCCACCCCAGCTTAGCATTGATAGAGTTTAAACATGCGTTAGATTGAAAAAAAACCAAAGAAGGGATAAACAAAGCAGATAGGAAAACAAACAGAAATCTTTACTGAATGAAGAAGCCCATGGGTCCATAACAACTGCATGAAATTACACCAAACTGGACAACGCGTGTTGAAGTCTTCAGGCCGTCACATAACGTGTCACATACATGTGTCATGCCCTCGGACTCCGAAACATCGACTATTTTACCTTAAAAGTTATGTTCAGATTTTTTGTAAAAAAAACAAACTAAAAGAACGTAAAAGAAATGTAATCATGATGACGTTTAACTTCGGTCTGATAAACTAAAAGGAGAGTGACAAGTCACAAGGCAGTGACAAAAATCTTCTGCCTCATTCAGTGATTCACGCCACAAATATTATTCACCAACCTCGCTGAAGGTGACAATCGTGACAACAAAACTCAGCCCTTCCATGACAATCTGGAAAGTTCACACAAATATCCATCTTACTGAGGCTAAGAACAACAAAGACCAAGATAATTTGACCTCATCCTTTAGATCTCTTCTGGAACAGTTGTTTCTTTCATTGAGTCATGCATTCCGCACGATGCTTATTTCGATTGTCGCGCCAAAAACCGACGATAACTCTTCGTTCGAAACAAGTCGATAACTGTTCGGCTACTTTTCCGCGCAACAGGCGGGGACTGAGGACAAGCGAGGAGCTTTTCAAAATCAGTTTCATCGAGAATAATTCAATAAATGCAAGATGAAGCTGTGAAACTTAACATTTATATAGTGCTTTATCAAAAAAGGCATTTTCAGTGATTTTTACTGAAGAAATTGAACTATACTTTTTTACGTAGAAAAAGAATTTTTTTTTTAAAAGAGCAGCCGCTTTATTTCCTTCGCAGCAGACCCCTCGGAGACTCGAGAGCCTTGTGGTGCAACTTACAGGGCCGGCACTCAGAAGGGGAGGGGCCGGCGTGCCCCCGGCCCCCAGATTTTTCTGGGGGTGGGGGGCTAGTGGGCATGGGGACTACTACCTTGTATTTGCTATACTGGGACGTACACCTTTTCAGGGTAAACTTTCATTAACAGGGTACTATCCTTTTTACCGTGTGACTGTGAACAGGGTACACAGATCGCCCTTTAACTACCATAAACAGGGTAATCTTGATGGATGCAAATAACTGAATATTTAGAATCACTTTCTGCGCGCCACATATGTACCTCTTATAATTATAGGGAACCCTTTTTGCTCTTAAATACTTTGAACTCGGCTTTTCAAATAGCAGTTATTGTTATGCAGTTTATTATCGAATTTGGCCCGGGAGTGCAGTTAATTTTTAGAAAAGAATTTTTATAGATTCTCGGGCCTTTGGAGTTTTCAGAAATGCAAAGTATTCTATCGTGAGTTCGCTGAAAACATTTACTATTATATTGAACTGATTTCTCTTGAATAACAGAAAGATAATAACAATGCCCTCCTCGTCTTTTGTAACGCTAAAAGATAAATCCGCCGTATGCTGTAATTGAGCCATTCACTTGATTTCCCGCGGCTTACGCATTTGTGTCTTGAATTCCCTGAGGTCCCGCGCGCAGGCTTGCTTTTCAGATATCACTAAATGCCAATTAGGATAAACAATCGTGATTGGTCAATTACTGCGTAACGTCAATTAAGAACCACATAGAACGTGTTTCCATTGTCGCAACCGACGGTAACAACAACGCTGCATAACCCAAATACCTCTCGTGCATTTCTCCAAACAGAAACTTGTGGTCAAAATGGAAGGGAAATTTGAAAGAAAGAAGAAATCGACGCTTATGACTCCAGATCCCTACCACATTCCTGGGTACAGTGAAATTCTTAACAATCAGTGATCAATTGATTTGGGTTTTCAGAGCCGTTAAGTGTTGATCCACTTTGAAGCAATCGTCTTTTTATCACTATTAATTTAGTCTCAAACCTCGGGCTAAAATATTACATTGTAATATATAATATTCTTGACTTTAATCTCTCAGATATTGCGGATATTGCCCTCAATTCAAGTATCAAATCGGAGAAACCTTCGGCAGGACGACTTGTTCGCTGTTAACCGATCCTCGAGTGGCCAGTTCTGACCAGGCTGTGCTATCGTCCTACGTTCCGCGTCCACCGGCCAAACTTGATGGCAGAAAAACTATCGTAGCACCGCGCTCCTTCGACCTGGGAGACCAAAAACTCTCTGATCAGATGGTCCCTGGTTATACAGGTACGTACGCTGAGAAAATACCGCTTAGTCTGTCTATATATCTTATAAGGTCTTGTTCGCCTTTTAATGAGTTAATCGTTTAAGCCGAATAATCACTGCTCTATTCGCTTCAATGCAAGCATAAATTGTGACTTTAAATACCTGTTTTTTAGTCTATAGCCTAACTCAATAGCTGTGCGACAAAAGACTCGCTGTATTCGGCTCTCTGATATCTTATAAGACTTATTCTTCGCGATGTCTCGGTTCTGGAGCCTTTGCTCTGCGGAAGTCATATAATGATATATACACGGTTTATTTACTGGTTGTTACTTTATTTTATTTGCGACTGAAAGTATATTTTGCAGACAAATGCCCTTAAAATTCTTTACCGAGTCATTCTGTCGCATAACAACAAAACCAAACGGACTATTTGGGTTATACGAATTTTAGTGTAAGTTGTGTGACATACTGTTTATTCGAATAGTTTACCACTCGTTTCCAAGGTAGCGGGCGCAGTGTCGAAAGTTTGCATTTCCTGCATAATTATTTCTATTGATAATTTATTCAACTTTGCGGTTTCATTGACCCGCAGCGAACTTCATTGTTTCAAAAAATATTTATCAAGCTAATTTTATCAAGATAAAAAACATACCAACCTTTATATTGAATAGAATTGGATAAACACAAATAAGGATCGTGTCGTTCAGTGTTGGACTATTTTCGCTAGTTTTAGACACTCTGATTTTGTTTCAAATGATGTTTAAGACCCAAGAAATACGTTTTTAGATAAACTAATTTTCAAAATTTCCCGGGGGAGCATGCCCCCGGGCCCCCCTAGAAGGCTCACACCTTCGGCTCTCGGCGGTTCCCCCCAGTTTTCCAAGACTTGCTACGGCACTGATGCTTCTCTGGTAACAGCTTATAAAGCTTATGGTTAGATTCGATTGGTGATATACGGTCAACAGTTTACACCGGTACAACACCCGGTTTTACAGGTCGTAATGTAACTTTAGGTGGACTTTTAAGTTACAGTCACATAAATGTCGTATTTCCCTACCTCAATGAGACTCTCGGCTTCCTTAAACTTTTTGGACTATGAAAACACACAAAAAATAAGATTTTTTTTCCGATTTGGCCGTCCGAAAAAATTTCCTTCAAAATCATTTTAAGCCCGTGTATACATCTATGTGGAAGACAGCCTTTATAGTTTAAAATCTCGTACAAAGCGTGTTTCAAGCATCGTGTGCTCCCATTTGCTTAAACAGGTCCAGTGGTGTTGTGAAGCGATATCTCTTGTCTGAAAATCGAAAGAAAAACAAAGCCAGAGTTGATACTAAAAAACAACAGCAGCAACAACAACGTTTTGCGAATGGATTTTCTTCTCCCACGCGTTTTTCCTGTGCCCGCGTTTTTCATGTGAGATTGACTGCGCGATTACAACCTAACTCATCTGTCATGCGGGCTGCTGAACAGGGATTAAAAATCTTGTGGTGAATAATGTTCCCATAAACACGATGAAACAGATTCAATTTCATGTTGTGCACCACTTGAGTAATTTTGAGGTGGTAACGTTAACTTGGTTTACACATAGATATTAAAAACTATATTGGTCTATATGATATACTCTGTCCTAGATGATCTATAGGAAGATGCTCCGTCCTGGGTAGTCTAAGAATGATATTCCGTCCTGGGTGGTCTATAGGATGATATTCCATCCTATTTGGTCTATAGGATGATATTCCGTCCTGGGTGGTCTATAGGATGATATTCCTTCCTGGGTGGTCTATGTGATGATTTCTGTCTTGGGTGGCCTAATGGAAGATATTCTGTCCTGGACTGAGATAGTCCTAAGACATGACAGTTGCTGTCGATGCCTCGTTTTTCGGGACATCTGTTCATTTTTTTTTACCTTTTACTAACGATTATCTGGATATCCCGCTTGTGAATCAACTTGACCTTCTTTTGTGTTTTTCCAACAGGTTTTATTCCAAAGGGTGAACATTATTTCGGGAAACGATACGCAGACACCTGTCTTAGTGCCATCGCAGACTTCCAGACAGACCAAAACTGGCATCGCAAGAAAACTCAAGACCTACGAACAATAGCCGACCTGCAGTCTGGGAAGCCTGTGGCAAAGGAGACCCTGTCACAGGACACTCTGCTTACCGCTAAATACAAGACGCCACTACGACCGATCGCTGAGAAACCCAAGGAATATTATCATATTAGGGAAGAACAGCATTCCCTGTCACCATACACCATGTCGAATGATCATCCGCAAAAGTACAGAATGTCAGGTAAGACACGTTAGTTATCATTCTCCTTCTTCTAAATCTTTCGACCAATAACATGTGACGATTTGAAGTACACTCAGTTTCCCTACACCCACGGCTCTGTATCTTGCGATGATCGAATTAAGATAGAGATATTTCAAGTTGAACAAAAGATAACTCTGAAAAATCTAGAGCTCTGACTTGGTACGTTACCAGTATCTTTTGACGCTTAAGACCCATCTTTTTAAGATAGCGTTTGACTTAATTTAATCAACTAATTTTAAAATTTAAGCATATTTAAGTTCAATTAGCTTGTTTCAGTATCTAAGTAATTATTGTGAATTTTTGTATTTGATTAGTTAACATATATAGTCCTAATTTACACTATATTTATTGTAAAGCGCGCAAGAGCATCTACTTATGATTTGCTGCGCTATATAAGATTAAACTTTATTTACTATTTATTTATTTATCTCCAATCGATTAACATACGTGAGGCAGTAACCAGTAAACTTTGGCCGCTCAGCACCAAAAAACAGATATAATAACATAAAAATATGGTGACACAGCACTCTAACTTACCGCACTTGTATACCATTATTTCAAAGAAAACAATTTTTAATCGTTCTCGCTGGTAGTTACAGTGTATGTATATACAGTACCAAGCCCAGGGTAACGCTGTAGAAATGTGTCCACTGTCATTATAATCAGCGGTAACTTGGAATACAAAACTGGACTATTAGAGTCTATTAGAGTCCAATTCTTATTGGATCTGTAGTTGTACGAATGCGAAATGAGAGTCCAGTTCATTTTATCACGGGTAAAATTACAGAGCGAACATAACAAGACAAATTTGTCCTGTTATATATTTATCTTAAGTCTCACGTTTCCGAGAAAAAGGGAAACGAAATGGACAGGTCTGATTAAACTAATCTGCCATTATTTAAGAAATGTCACCTAAATGGAGTGAGGAACAATTGTCCGTTTAAATTTTTGTTTAACTCAAAAGCGGATTTAGGGGAAGAAACGACAGGACCAGGGCCCAGGACTCTCTTTTGTCGGAAATTTTGGAGCACATATATATATGCCTTTTTCCGCCCCTGCTCCTCCCCCACCGTAATTTTGGGTTCGGGCCTCCCTTTCCGAAATTTCTAGATCTGTCTTTGTTTATTGCCCAATTTTTGAGATATGAGTTTTGTTGTCATGATGATCATTTTTAACTTGCGATTGGTTTACTCTAAGAACTAATTGGTTTAACTGTGGTTGGTTCATCCACGTGTCTCGTAATCGGTCAGTGTAATTGAGCAGTTTACAGACAAAATAGTGAACAATAGCAGGTTGATGGACGGAACCAATTGTCCAGTTTCGTATTCCCAGTTACCGCTGATTGCAATGACCGTGGACTCATTTCTACAGCGTTAGCCTCGACTTGGAGTTGAACATAACTTAGGACTTAATTGAACCGAAACCAATTGTAGAGTTGTACACGTTTTAGGTATCCTACTAATGATCAGTTACTGGTTTGCCTTTTATTTCAGCGACATAATAGTTGTCTGTGGAGTTTCAATACATAAATACCAGCAAGAACGATTAGAAGTCCAAGAAGTATTTATTAGTATTTAGCATCAAGTCGCGGTAAACGCTGTTAAAAAGGGGTCTAGAGTCATTGTAATCGCCGTAACTACAAATACAAAACGGGTTTACTAAATTTGAGGCAATATTTTTTTTGTGATAAAACTGATATAACGCAAACACCGTTTCAGGATATACGGGGTTCGTACCTCGGTCCCGCAAGTTTATGGGTATGGGGTACCCGGTGTTCACGAACAAAGCTCTGTGCGAGTTTACCGACGAGTGTGCGAGGATCAAGCGGCTAAAAGGACAACCGGTGAAGATTCTACGGCCAGATATTAAACTGGTGGACACTAAGCCCATATACATTCCACAGAAAGGGCTGGTACCACACTACACGGGCCATGTACCCGGTGAGTAAAAAATTGATAACTTGTTCGATAGAACGGTTTTCAGTTGATCTTGAAACGAAAACAGGTAAACTGAGTTTCAGGAATTTTGATTGGCTGTCAGGTTTTTGGATTTTGGAACGTGTTAAGTTGAAGCTGTGTTTTGGTTTCGATTTGTCGGGAGAACAAGATTCTGCACACAGCTAACAAAGTTTCGGTTCAACAGACTACGAGCGAACAGCTACAGTTTACTGGAAAAACGAACACTTGAACTAAAAACCACTAAAAGTTTCTTAACGTTGGCAAATGGAACAAAAAGTAAGCAGATCGTGAACGAGTTTTTCAACGTCAAACGAAAATCGCTCTACCATCAGGGTTAGCTGAATGGCGAGCCGGGGAGAGATCTCAATGAAAGTAAGCGGCGGAAAAATTTGTTTGGCTTTTGCCGCCATCTTGGATTCTTTCTCTACCGTTTTTGAAAAAGTGGTTTGCATGGTGGTGTTCATCAGTCGGTCTCAAAACAACTTCTGGATCTCTTTAAAATTAACGAAAATCTCCCCGGGGGAGTCTCTGCAGAACGATATACCTTCATAACCTCGTTCCCACGGAAATCTGATCGCCAAAGTCCCCATTCGTCGGGAGCTCCCTGGGAATGGGGTCAATGGCTTTAACACGAGGAACTAAAACAATTCCGAAAAGGATTCTAGTTGTTTTGGTAAAATGGCACTTCAAGGAAATTTTTTGAGAAAGATCCTTGTAATGACCGAGTTGGAGCTTGGAAAAAAGAGAGGTTGCTTGACTGCGTCAACTCTAGTTAAACGGATGTTTCAGAGCGATTCGCAAAAATACGTTGGTTTAGTATTTTGAGATTTCTAATCGCCATAGGTTGGTCGTAACTCTTTAAAAAACTCGTTAAAATAACGTGTATACCAAGTTTTTCTGATCTTTTCCGATTCTTTTGTGTTTTCCAGGTGAGAAATTCCGTTTTGGCTGGACATTTGGGGAAAGTACAAAGTTCGCGACACTTGGAAAGGCATGACTTTCGTCAGTTCCGTTTTAACTTACACATCTGCTGGATGGGTTTAAGACAATCAATCAAACAAATTAACGTTCCTTAAATATTTTTAATTGTTCGCAAATAGATAGAGTTTTACAGGTTGTTCGTTAATGTAAGCAAAAAGGTTATTCGCACCAGGATAGCCGAATAAACTGACTTTATTTTCCGTTGAAAAACAAACATATTCGATTTTAGATGTCACCTTTTGAACAGTTTGCCAAGAACTGTAAGCCAGGGGTGAAGCGTACCCGTGTGAAAAGGTACTTAGACTACTGCCCAAAGGCTTTCACCCAACTTCTTTCTTGGGTAAATAACAGTTTGCTTTTGAATGGAAATACCTCTTCAACTATACTTTCATTTAAACATTTTAACGGCATGTATAAATAATACAATTCTGATAATTTCACCGAAAGAGGAAGCTGACTTAGGAAACATAGTTTTTCCCTACAGCAGATACTTTATAATCAGCTTTGCGATTTTTTTATTTCTATGCAACACTAAATAATTTTGAAGGAGAAGCAATTTTTGCTTTGTGTTGGCTTTGTAAGAAAACAAGACTGCGTTAAAATTTATACAATGCTTCGACATTTTCATTTTTGCCAAAAACACAATCGAAAAATCAAATATTCACAAAATTCGTATTTGTAAAAACATTGTAAGAAATAAAATATATCAGGCAGTTCCCTTTATTAAAATATATAAATTCCACCATTTGCGAGCCGATTTTTTTGAAAAAAAAGGATAGAAAGTCGGCTCGTGTGGGGAATTCCACTGTAGTTGTAAAATAAATAATATGTTGAGAAATTTAGCAGACATACCCTAACAACTGGCACTATAAAGTAAAGTTCTTGCCCATAAGGAAACTGGTACAAATGAAACACATTACCAGAAAGTCAGCAGGTGTACACGTTCAAACAGTTTCCATGACAATTCAGTTCAAAAACAGATCGAATGTAACAAGAAAACAAACTACCATTGTTTTTGCAAAAAACGCTGAAATGATAACCGGTAATTAGATTTTAATTTGGAATCATCCAGAAGAGACTGTTACGTTTCATAGAAAGAAGTCATCGTGTTCTAATATGAATTCCTCTATTTTGTATCAAATACGTTACGAGACTAGCCTGCAGTGCAGACGGTGTTGACAGTTTATTTTACCATATATACCGTCTGCGTAACGGATCCCGAAAGCTTGTTCTCGAGAAAATCTTTCTTTAGGT
>JAOBYE010316984.1:0-15369 GCA_025403585.1 Parazoanthus swiftii | reverse complement strand
TTCGGGAAGTTCGCTATTTTACGACGAAGTTTCCACGAACTTCGACGAACTTCGTTTGCGTTTCTTTTTACCACTACAGACTGTAGTTCACTTTTTCAACAACCAAAGCTTATTTCAGTTTTTCAACCATCTTCTACTCCCAAGGCCAACTTGAGTACTGCTGTAGCTGTTTCTCAACCTTTCCACTACTCCAATGGGCTTATATATGTAGCCATACACTTTTAATTATAAGTTACTCAACCCCCCGTTTTAAGGGTTTCTGTAATAACTGATAGTTCCTGACACTCTCATCCCTTACTTCAAAATATTGTTTTCCCAAAGAGTCTAGAAACTGCAGTGAAAAATCATGATGTCTCTTACCCCCATGGATCCCCTTGAGATTAGTACTGTAGTTATACTGACTGTAACCAACTGCACTTACCCCCAACCCCCAGGGATTAGTAGTTATACTGATTGTAACTTACTGCAGCTTCAAATCCCTTGAGGTTGGGTGTAAGTACTGGATAGGAAACACTGGGTTCCTTTGTGATTGTGCTCATCACCTCGGTGTGATCTGCCATCTGGAAAGAAACAATTGTCATTGATTAAAGTACTGTATTTCCTCTAATACATCAGTACCTGTACATGTATGTAAGCATTTTGCTTCCAACGTGTTTATCAATATCTATCTTCTTAATTATAAGTACATGTATCACTTAAGAAATGGTCCATGCTTAGCGTGCGTCTATCAAGTTATGGATACATGCGGGAAGTTGGGAGAGCACGAGAGAAGTGTTAGAGTGGCATGAGGTGAAGCCAAGTGCTTCTCGAGTGCTCTCCAACTTCCCAAGTGCATCCATAACTCAATAGATGCACATTAAAGTATGGACCATTTCTTTTAGAACATTGCCTCTGCCACTTTAAGCATTTTTTATAAGAAAAAATGCAAATAAGCTGATGGCATACAAAATTCTCCTAAACCATTCTGAGCATTTTTATTGGTTGAATGCAATCACACAATTTATTATAATAGACGCACAGGCATGCATCTATCTAGTTATAGATGCGCACTCGCGCCATACAAAGAGCATGCGAAAAATTGCCAGCTATGTTCTAATACCAGTGTCTACCTAATTAATGTTTCTAACAACTTTGGACAAAGATGAACACTGTCCAAGATATAGACTTTGTGTGTTAAGTAACCAACCCTAAAATGTTCTCACCTGTGGAACCCATTTTGGTGAAACGAAACTTGTAACCTCAACGACAGGGAGACCAGTTTTTGAGAGCTGATTGATAAACTCTACTTTAGTTTTTGTAGGCACAAGATTCTGTGGTTTGAGACACAAACAGAAAAAAATTAGTGTCCAGTATTAGGGGTAGGAATATATAAAATAAATTTAAAAGAAAAAAAATCTTGGGAACTTGCATTGGGTTCTTCTGTGGCACAGTTGGTAGAGAGCAGGACTCAGAAGTCAGATTGAATTGGTTCAAACCACAGTATGAAAGTTGATTTAGTAAGAAAAAAATTGTAATTTAGAGTAGTTGTTGTGTGATTTAGAAGTTGTATGCAGTACAGAGGGAAAGGGACAAAAGGGGGAGAGAGAATGACTAGAAACAAAAGAGGAGGAGAAAAGCATATATTTTCCTATTAATCTAAAATTATTGCTTTAAAAGAAAAAAAAATAATTAAAACTACTTGTACCAGCTCAAGAAATAATTATACTGGTTCAAAACAGGTACAAGAACAAATTGTACCAAAGGACAAAAATGAACTGCAACAGATAATCAAGTTATTTGTTTCAGAAACTTCAACAGAAGTACACACTTGCACCCATCCACATTAATTATAAGTGATTGAACTTAATATGCTTCAAGATCAGTGCAGAAACCTCATCAAAAATAACCTGCTAATTATTCCCCACCTTTTCATTTTGTAGACCATCTCTTGGTCCAACTTCCACAATCTTCACAGATGTCTGGTAATCAGTAAGTGTCCTTTGTGAACTCTGAAGAAAATCCAATAGCATTTATTTAATTACATGTACCTTGGTTGGCAGTATCCATGTTCAATTAACAATCATTAATAAATAAAACAACTGGCCCAGCCAAAAAGTAAATAGCCCCATCGAAAAATGCACATTCCAAACTTTTTGCTATTTTTTCAAATTAATGGTTTCCAGAAACTATCTGTCAGCTGGCTAAACTTACCATATCTGAATCAGGATACCAGAACTCTAAAACTAGGAATAAAATGTTCCTTTTGACAATACTGGTCAAACCATATTCTTATTTACCTCTTTAGAAAAAAGAACAATGCACAATAATTACCATCAAGTACTGAGTCACTAGTAATTTCAAAATTACAATTAGGCCAAGTAAAAAAAAATTAGATATTTCTCGTCCAGACTTTTTTCAAAAAGGAGGCCGGCAGTTTTTACTATTTTACTATTTGATGTGCTATTTTTACTTTTCCTTGTTTATTGGTATACATGTATTGTGAGTGCAAAGCCACATTGACTTTAACATGTTATAGCTGCATGTGAAAACCCTCTTATAGTTGAATTGATATAAATTGTTGTATATATTAAATGGTTTTACAATAAATTGGAAGTCATTAGAGTGCATATATTAGATTAATGACCAAGTTAAGTTCGAGGGACAACGGTTTGTTTTAAAAATAGCAACTAGCAACAAAATAAAGGTGGCAGCAAAAAAGAAGTGGGCGAGATGAGAAACATCCAATTTTTTTACTTGGCCTCAATTCAAGACAAAGAATAACCAACAATGGAGTCCAGCCCCCTACACACTCATGCGCACATTCATCACCAAGTAAAGTGCCTTAAATTTTTATGAACAAAAGGTAGTTTTTTGTGCCAACAAAGACAAATTTTAAAAAATTGGAGAGAACATAGTAATTTTTATGAGCCCAAAAAATATTGATTTTGTATTGCCGGGTAACAGTACTACATTCCTGCCAAGAATTTTTAGCAATTCAAACATTGTATTTTAACTTAGTTTGTAAAATGAGTTATAACTTGGCTCAAATACTGAGAAATTTTTTCCAAGGTTCCCCTGGGAACTGGTACTTGTGTCGTTCGTTTCGTGCCGCTACACCCCTACCCCCCCCCCCCCCAACCAAAATTCGACCTTGCTGGCTTATGACTACAAAGACTCCATTGCCACAGATTGCATAAGCTTATGAACACTTGTGTCTTCACTTTTGACTCACTTGTGTTTTTTGGTGTTTGAAATTCAGCCTTGTTCGAAGATCACAACAATATTTGATCAAAGAAAGTTTCAATTTATAGTTTTTATTAAAAAACTATAAATATCCATTTGATTTGATCTACTGGTGCTGTACTGCGGTAATTGTGCTGTAATTTTTGCTAATGTGACAAACATCCGCACATTAAATGAAAACAAAGTTTAATATGCAATCAAGAGGTTATGTAATTTTTACCTTGCCGAACACCCGTCGATTCCACGATAAACTGAAATACCGAAAAACTTTCCCGCAGTTTTGCATTGCAAACACTGATCTCAATGAACTCACACGGCTACTCGTACCCAGGCCTCACTCTAGCTGGTATCCCCAGTCTCCTTCCGTTCTTCACTAACAACATGGCGACCGCTTCTCTGCATGGTTCTGGAGAACTAGAAGCCAGGAAAATGGACGCAAAATCAACGATCGCTTCACCGCTGTTGAATAGCAATCATGTTGTGAGGCCCATGTTAACAGACTTTTACCAAGTTACGATGGCGTACGCTTACTGGAAAAGTGGAAAGACAAATGACAAAGCAGTTTTCGATTTGTACTTTCGGAAGAATCCCTTCGGAGGAGAGTTCACGATTTTTGCGGGACTGGAAGAATGCATCAAGTTTGTGAAGAATTTCAGCTTTAGCGATAAAGGTAAATGCATTTTATTGAATATTTTTTCTTCTCAGTAAGTTTTCTTAAACTTTTATGTAAACGATGCAAACGGGTGACAGTTTGCGTAATGTCACGAGAAGTAAACTATTTCTTGCACAATAACAAAGTTTTCAATCATGCATGTCTGATCTAATCTAATCATGTAATCTTCAAAGGGCAGAGCCCATCACTAGCACTGCAGATGTCAAAAATTTTGATCCAAAATGGTCCAAAAACGTATAGTTGATTCACCTATGAGTTTAATTCTTGATATAGCCTTGTATATTTATAAAGAGTAGGTTGTGCGTGGACAATGGATTATTTTGGGTGTATGCAGCCGGCCGGTCATGGAATTTAACAAAGTCACGATGACAATTTTATCACAGGATATTCTATACACTGATTCTTTATATCATAAAACTTTTCTTAATTTTGCGATTAGAAAAAAATAAATTCAAAATGGAACAATATTATCTCAAATTGAAGAAAGTGAATTGAAATTACGAATAGAAAATTTATTTCGGTCACGCTCCGTGGGTGTTTGACCTATATTTGCACAGTAAATCGGTCCACATTAAGCTTTTCACTCCCATTGAGTTTATGAACTTGGTCTTCTCCCTGCATTGTCAGTATAATATAAGTTGGTTTGTTTCAATAAAATGAAAATCATTGATCAGCTAAGCGGAACTCACTTACTTCAATAAATAGAAGAAATGTAATTTATTCACCCCCAACCTTTTTTAAAATAAATATATGGAGACGAGTTATGAGGAATTAAGCAATGTTTATCATTTTTCACTTTTGAAAGTGAAAGGGTTAAAGAGTTGTCAGTTTCTAATGCTTAAAAGCTGAATCACTTTGCCATTTTAAGTGTTTAAGTAGCTGCTTCAATCAGTACTTGTAAATGACTTGTAAATTTCTATCATTTTTAAAAAGCACATTGTCATAACTTGAGGGATCTTGTGACACAGGTGTTATAGTCCTTGAATACATGTCCTAACAACTTTAATTGATATATCAATTTCATTTCTGGTTGAAAGTTTTTAGTACACAAGTTGGAAAATCTATTGTTTTCCTCTTGCAGCTTTTAGGGAATACACCTAATTCAAAAAGGTTTGCTATAAAAAACAATGAAACATTTAAATCAAACTGGTGTTCAGTGGAAAAATTTACAACTTATTAGCTCTCTTTTTCCATTTGGTCCTTAGAATGTAACAGTAAGATGTCT
This sequence comes from Parazoanthus swiftii, assembly GCA_025403585.1. Taxonomy (NCBI): domain Eukaryota; kingdom Metazoa; phylum Cnidaria; class Anthozoa; order Zoantharia; family Parazoanthidae; genus Parazoanthus; species Parazoanthus swiftii. The sequence continues at coordinate 10,249 of JAOBYE010316984.1, read as the reverse complement.
GGATCTACTTGTATGATCGTTGCTTTATGGTATTCTTGTTGTGTAATGCTAAGGAAATAGTACAAGACAAAACTATGATAGTGTACAAGGGTGGAAGTGTATCCTATCTTATAAATGGCAGTACCTTTCCAGAATAATATTAGTTTACGGGATGGAAAATGTAAATGGTAAATGTCATGTAGGTTTACAAGGATATCCAGAGGTGTCTATGGGTGTCCAGGGCTACCAAGAGGTGTCTTGGGGTATCCAGAGATGTCTAAAGGTGTTTAGAGGTGTCCAGAAGTATCAAGATGTGATCAGAGCTATCTAAAGTTATCTAGGGGTATCCAAGGGCATCCAGAGGTTTTCTACTGTAATAAGTTACTCTGGTTCCTGTTTTCAGTGAGGTATTCATGACAAGCTTCTCACTGTTACCACCTGCCACCAGGGATAATTTGTTGTAAGATCCAAAGGCTTTTTTGAACTCTTGTTAATTGCAGGACAGGCCAGATGTTCTTTTGCTTATGGCTGCAGGGAGGTGCTTGAATATCGGGCTGGATGATTTGATTTTGAGTTATGTAAAGAGTTTGGCTGTCAGGTTTTCTGAAGGTTGTCTCAGTAGTTTACATGTACATTGTTGAGATTCAGAGTGATATCAAGGAATTTCACAATCTTTTTCAAGATTTGTTTCCACTGTGTTTGTCAGGCCTAGTTCATTGAAAATTTTTGATATTATTTTCTTTTCTTTTTGTATCAGCAAATCCTGGGTTCATGTTTTTGAAAGTGGCAAGCCTGTCATCTCTGTAAAGACTTAATAATATATATTCTGGTTTTGAAGCAGTGGCTCAGTGAAGTTTTTTCTTCTGTTCCCCAGATATTGAATATTTGAAGAAACTGTTACCACCATCCACAGAAGAAGAGTTTTTTGACTTCCTTAAGAACATTGATGTTAGTCAAGTCTCACTTGTGGCTGTACCGGAGGGGTCAATTGTCTTCCCCAGGGTACCCCTCATTAGAATTGATGGTCCACTTCCAGGTATGTTTTTGTGGTCCCCCTATGATATAAATACTGAATGGTCCCTTAGTTGTATTGTACAGTGTATACCCCAGGGGTTACTAGAATGGTCAGTTGCAGTCCCCAGGGTTATAAACCTCATCAGAATTAATGGTCCATTCCCAGGTATGTTCTGTATTTATTAGTTATGTTTTTTAGTGTATACTCAAGGGGATACTGAAGTGGTCAGTTGTGTTCCCCAGGGTACCCCTCATAAAAAATAGTGGTCCTCTTCCATGTATGTTTGGTACATTATACAGGAGTAAATTGTACAGTGTATATCTGGAGGAATACTACATTATGGTCAGTTTTGTTTCCCAGGTACCCCTCATAAGAACTATAGTCCATTTCCAGGTCTGTTAAATTATACAAAGTTGTACAGTGTATACCCTAGGGGGAAATTACTAGAAATATCAGTTGTATTCCCCAGAACACCCTTGGACATACTGCTCAGCTTCTGCACACATTTGCCATTCTTTTTACTTGCTATTATTTTAGCAAATACATGTAGATCCAATTCCTCAAAAAATGTACAAAGTAAACCTGTTAATAGCACTGTTTTTGTTTAGAAAGTGTTTATTCATTTTAAAACAGCTGAACAATTATGCACATTACAGGATTGCAATGATTTTTTTTGCAGTTGTGCAGCTGATGGAGACCACATTGTTAACATTAGTGAATTATGCCAGGTATGTACATGTATCATGGTAACCAGGCGTGTAGGCAGGGTGTGTGTGCGAGGTGCATACACACACCCCAATGGGCCCAAAAAGGTCCACATTTGGAGGTTTAATAAGACAATGAAGAAGCCGAATAGGTTTTTTGTAACAGTTGGTGCTACCATAAATCAAAATGACTAAAAAAAGAAAAAAATGGCCATACGTGTGTTTGTCTCATAAATTTGGCATTTAAGAGTCCAAGTTTACGAAATTTGCACCCCCCCCCCAACAAAAATCAAAAATCCTGTCTATGGGCCTGATGGTAACTCAATATGTTGAATTTAACTCAGGATTAACAGAAATTTAAATTCAATTGCTTTTTTTGATGAAAAAAACATTCAATAAAGCTTTTATGGAGGACTGAGTATAGCAGGAATTGCGACAGTTCTTAGACTTCATTCTTAGGAGGGGCTGCATACATGAATCTCTGGCAGTAAGCCTATATTCACCAGGCCGTTTGAACTGAACTACTGCACAGTAGATCAGAAGATATATCAAACTAGATTTTTTGATCAGTTTTAAATATCACTGCTGAATTATGGCATTGTATAGCTACTTTGTGCCGCTTACAAAGAGCATAGGCTGATGGTAGTTCTGTAGTCTATTCAAGCACATTTAAGGCTCCAAGGATGAGCAAAGTAGTTCTTGATAACTGTTCAATAACTGTTTGCTGGACATTGATAAGAAAAAAGTAAATGGTAGCTATAATTAAGTTGAGTACTTGACACACAGGGACCGCAGAGCAAGTTTTGGATTGAGGGGGCACTATCACGAGCGCTACAGGCGCAAATTATTTAGGGGGTCAGGGGACATGGTCTCCCAGAAAATTTTGAAAATTGGAACTTCTAGAATTGCTAGAAATGCATTTCAAGTTGACAAGTGAGTTTCTTTTGTAAACGTTTTTCTCCTTAAACTTAAAAAGGATTTTTTAAGGGCAAATGTGGCAAAATTATTGGGGGGCACTGTTTTCCATGCGTGGGAAGCAAATGCTTGTGGTACGGGTCAGTCAAATTTTATACAAGACACAAGGAGGATTCTGGGTAATGACTCACCCACCCCTCCCCTAGACCTAAACCTAACCTAACTTAACCTTGGGAGGGGTAGGTGGGTAATTTAGTCTCAACACAAAAGTAAAACTTGCCAATCATGTGTTTTCCATGTTAGTCTTGTGGCTACCAATGCTGCAAGGTTTCGGCTGGCAGCAGGGTGGGACAAGTCCTTGATTGAGTTTGGGTTGCGTCGAGCCCAGGGTCCAGATGGTGGCTTGTCAGCATCCAGATACTGTTACGTCGGAGGTAAGATTGACATGCTCATACTATTAACTAAAGAGGTTGACATTGTGTAAGAATAAATGGCACAGCCAGAAGGAACTGTGGGTTGTAAGAAATATTGAGTAGATACAACTTTCTGCCACTGAAGGGTTGCAATTTTTATTTAAAAATGACCTATTTTAAAAGCTCTCTCTGTTTCTATTAAGACCTCTCTCTAATAAGCCTCCTTTAGCATCTTAATTTGTACTACATGTACAACTCCCTCCCCCCTCTCCTCTTTGAATTATTGTATAAATTTGAGTTACAGAGAACAGTGCTTACAGCAAGTGAATAGAGACTAGTAAACTTATGTCACTAGATACAATTTCAACTAATAAGACATGTATACATTCCTTCATTGTTGGTGCCTAGCAATAGATACTCACCTCTTTGCATTCCAGCTTGGTGAAAACCTGAGCAGTATGTAGTTTCCTCCACTCTGAGGAATACAGTACATAAATACTTGTTAAATATATATCTTTACAGGGTTTGATGGCACAAGCAACGTGTTAGCTGGAATGAAGTACGGAATCCCGGTCAAAGGAACTCAGGCACACGCCTTTGTCACATCCTACACGTCCGCAGAAGCGTCACTTGTTGGCAAACTGCAGCCAGTCGACCCTTCCAAACAACCCGTGGACTTCTTCGCCCTGGTTAAGCAGTGGCTCAAGAAAGTTGCCGCTGTCCTGCGAGTACTGGAGGATGAAGTTCATTCAGGAGAGCTTGTGGCGTTTGCTGCATATGCTTGTGCTTTTCCGAATAGTTTCTTGGCATTGATTGATACTTTTGAGGTCGTGAGGTGAGCGACGTTGGCCATACCTAGTGACATAGTTACATAGTTTATTTACACCAATATTATATTACCATATACATTAAGTATAGAGGTAAAGTTTTAGATTAATTGCAAATAACAATGCAATAACCATACAAATTTCCCCTCACTCTCACCCCCTCCCTGTTATAATTTATACGTGCCTAAGAATTTGTTCCATTCCTTAGGAGTGGCACACCGTCGTACTGTGCGGTGGCATTGGCTCTGCATGATCTTGGCTACAAGGCAGTAGGAGTGAGGCTGGACTCGGGAGATCTGGCCTATCTATCGGTTATAGTGAGGAAAGCTTTGCAGAAGGTGGCCGAGGAGTAAGTAAAGACTATTTGTATACATTCATTCACACACTAATTCCCTCACTCACTTAACCAACCATTCAATCAATCAAGAGAGATCTGGCCTATCTATATCTGTTATAATGAGGAAAGCTTTGCAGAAGGTGGCCGAGGAGTAAGTAAAGGTTATTGGTATACATTCATTCACACACTAACTCATTCACTTACTTAACCAGCTATTCAATCAATCAAGAGAGATCTGGCCTATCTGTCTGTTGCAGTGGTTGGGTTTATCCCAAAGGTTAGGGTTATTTCTATTGTATTTTTGTCCAACGGCATCTCTCGTTTTCAGAGTATAGGGCGACTCATTATTACTGCCTCTTTCCTAATGACGTGTCTTTTCTTTGCGCAGACTCGGGGTACCGTCCTTGGCCAAAGGGATAATTGTAGCTAGTAACGATATCAATGAGGAAACGCTGTTGTCTCTAAACCAGCAGGTAGGACTGTCCTCATCGCTTTCGTTTAGATGAGAAAGTGGAAATGTTTAACTGTTCTTTTTCGTGTTCTTTATTTCAGGGTCATTCTATCGACTCGTTTGGGGTTGGCACTCATTTGGTGACTTGTCAGAAGCAACCAGCCTTGGGATGCGTGTTCAAGGTTTGCACATGCGCATAACTATCACCATTCTCGGTCTTTCGGTTGCCATCAAAGGTTATCTTCCACAGTTATCCTCACTTACTGCTACTCCTCACCATCTCCTCACTCGTTATCATTTATCATCACACTCTCACTCTCTATCACGCCGTCCTTCTTGATCGCCTATTTGCTGTTATTCGTCATCGTTTTATCTTACTTCTTAAAACACCATCATTCTCCTTCATATGCTAGCATTCGTCATCATTAAGCCTCACCTGCTATCATTCGCTATCATTCTCAATCGTATACTATTAACTAGTTACACCAAAGTTGTTTTTCGTATTTTTGTTTGTCAAAGCTTGTAGAGATAAACAGGGAACCTAGAATGAAACTCAACCAAGACGTTAAAAAGGTAACCATTTCCTGTCACTCGCCATCATTCTCTCTCTCCTCCATTATCCCTCACTAGCTGTCATTTGCGATCATTTTACTTTAGTTTTGTCACTCCCCATCATTCTCCCTTATTCCTTCTACGGTACTACATTTTGTGTTAATTTCCACTCTATGTGGAAAACCTCTCATATGCCATCATTACAGATGCGCCATCATTCTCCCTCCTTGCTATCACTTGTAATCAATCTCTCTGATAGTGTGATAATCCCTCGTGAATCGGTGTCGAAAACGATGAGTACATAGAGCGCACTACAACAGGTTCTCTCTCGTAAACCACATGTAATTTTCCTTACTGAACACTCTTTCTGTCTTAACTTGTCCAAGCTTGTCGAGCTGAACGGGGAACCTAGAATGAAGCTCAGTCAAGACGTTGAAAAAGTTACCACTCCCGGGAAGAAAGAAGTCTATCGGCTGTACAGCAAAGATGGTAAGCAACACCCCTCCCCCCTCCGCAATATTTCTTCCACAGCTCAGCGGTCCGGCATTCTTTGCGTGCCTTTCGTTTTTTCGCAGTTGAAAGCTTTTGATTGGTAGAGATTGTGATCTCAAATCAAGTCTTTCGCAAGCTAGAAAGAGTATTGATTTATCTTAACGATCATAAAGGGTCAGTGTCACGACAGTTTTTAGAGTTTTCATAATAATAATAATAATAATAATAATAATAGTAATAATAATAATAATAACAATAATAATAATAAATAATGCACTTTATTTAAGCTGGGTAAAACTAGGATTACATAACATAATTTTTACTTAGGCCCAAGGAAAATTAATTAATTTTAAAAATAGAAGAATTTCCTCAAATACAACAAAACATAAATCTTGAGATGTGGCGAAAGAACAAAAGTAATTGCGATAACTGAGAGTCGACATCAAAAACAAAAATATTCAAGATTTTAGCTAGACTTTGATTTCTGTTGATCCCAACAAGAAATCAAGTTTAATGAATCGTAGTGCAATTCCATCTGAGCCATCCTGAACTTAAATTTACTGTTGTTGATCAAAATAAACTACAAAATTGCATTAGCAAGGCACACCTCCAGAAATAGTCCTGATAAATTTCAGTACTATAGCAAGCAAGGAAATAAACATATGCTAATAATAATAATAATAATAATAATAATAATAATAAATTAATAATGTATTTATAAGATTTAGTGCCTAAAAAATTAGAGATCTAGACAATAAATGTGTAAAAGCTCCATACCTGTTGTAGACGGTCGTTTTTGCACAAAGTTCAAGTGAAACGCCTGACGACTTTTTTTTGCATTTTTACTTGTATTCTCGACTCAGGCCAACCGTTAGTTGATCTGATGCAGAAAGTTGACGAGCCAGCACCACAATGTGGTCAGCGAGTACTGTGTCGACATCCGTTTGAAGAAGCGAAACGTGCTTTTGTAAAACCAGCCAGAGTGGAGAAACTTTATAGGACTTATTGGAAGGACGGACAGGTAAGAGAGACATGTAGCGGTACAGAGTTTGTAAACAATTTAGGAGTTTGGAGCTCGATTGGACAAGGGGAAGAGGAGGGGGGCATTTTGATCCCCAAAAGTTTTTCCGACCTAAAATCTGAAGCGTTAAAGCATTTAAAATGAAACTTGCGGTACCTGTAGCCCATTTGAGAATGCATCTTTTGACGTTATGATTGTTTGTGTTTGTATTTCTTTTTCCAAGCGAGTATTAATTCGAAATAGCAAATATATTTCGCAACAATGCTTCTTCAGTGTTCCCATTATATCATCATATCTTATAATTTATACATAATAAGTTATTAATGCAACTTCAAGTTCCAGTTTGAACAAAAAACATGAAGTTTTCGATATATTCCTTCTATTTTCGTGTTTTCCATTATATTCGGCAGTATTTTCCAAGTGAGCATGCAAATACACGTTTTCGTTTTTCGTTTCAGGAAAACATGCAGCAGTTTTTCGTTTAATTGTTGTTTTTAAAAAATCTAAGATGGCGGACATATTGTGCAATGACTGTTGCCATAGCATTAACTCTCACCTAAATTTTTATTGTTGCCATCAAAAGTTAAACAGCTGGGCAATTTCTGTTAGCAAGCCATGGCCAGCTTTTTTGTGTAACGGTATGGAAAATTTTGTCAATTTGCGTTATGAGTAGGGGTTGTTCATTCGAGGGTTAAGGAGCGTTCTGTTGACTCTTCTGGCATAGGAAACTTTCGGTGAGACTTAATAATCTCTGAAAACTCGGTAAACAGCAAAACACTTATCCTATTTAAGAGTTGTGCTGTGCTTAAAACATAAATTTGGTTAATGTGTATTTACAAAAGACAAACTACTCGAAGCTATCAAGTTTTTATTCCACATTTATCTTTATGCAGATTATGGTCTTGACCGTACCGAAAAGATGGCGACTGTTACACTGACCCACAATTCTTAGCACGCGAAAATCCTAAGAATACTCGTAAACGCACAGAAAAGTTACAAAAACCAATTATACACAATGTTGTTACTTTACAGGGATGCAATATCGCAGAAGTGTATGGCTTTCTCTATGTCTATACTGGCTGTGTTAGGTTTGCAAGGTTTTGTGGTAAAATGTACAACCGCCATCGTTTTCGTCACAATCAAATAACGCGTCCTTTATGGTCAATAACAAATAGGAGGTTTAGACCTTCGTACTCCAACTCATATTTTACAGGTCAAGGAAAACTTGCCACCGTTGTCGGAAATTAGAAATCACGTTAAGGAGTCGCTGAAGCTCTTAAGAGAGGATCATCAGCGCTCGCTGAACCCAACTCCTTATAAGGTAAGGACTTCGTCACGTGATATCCTTCAGTTTTAAGACATTGATGAAAGTTAGGCCCAGTTCAGACAGTCGCGTTTTGTGCCGTGTCGAGATGTACGACACAAATTGCACTCTGTCGATTCAAACGTTCTAACCTCGTTGCACTTGTGCGCTCTCAGTTGAAGCTGTGATTATTTATTTATTTGTAATTTAGAGAAATTGATACTTTATTCCCCTTTCTTAAACTACCAAAGGACTGGGTCCGTCTACGCAAACAGTCCCAGAAGGCAGTGCTCAAACGAATATTTTAGACAATTCATCGTTAACAACCTTCCGAATGCTATTGCTTTGCAGAATGCATGTGACTTTATCTCATCTAAAAATAAATCATTGTCCAAATCTCATAACGACTTGTACCCGCCAATGATTGTGAACTGTTTGTTGTAAAATTCAAGTTAGCATTTGTAGCATTGCTTTCTGGGACCGTTTGGGTAGTCGGTTCCAGTCCTAATTTCATTTCTGGAGTGGAGTTCCAATTGCAAGAACAAAATTGTCAAATATTTAGATATATAATATAAAATTATGCTGTATAGATCGTATGCATAATATTCCCCAATGGCCATAAACAATAACTTCAAGTCGAGGTCAGTTTCCAAGTTCTTATACATTTGCTGTATTTCTGCCTAACTAGCCTCGACTCAGTTTTTGTTCATGGCCAGTGGGGCGTTTTGTTTATAGGGTCTTTGCAGTGAATTCAACACTGAAGAAATGCGACCGCATGATTCATTGCCGCACTTCTACCAGATTTATGGCAGAGTTTGCCGTAAATTCGACACAAATTTCATTGTTTAAAACGTCGAATTTCTGTCGCATCTCTACCGTGTCGAATTTAAATCTTAATTCCGGAATGCGTTTAGCCCCGGTAGTCGCACCGGATCGAAACGTTCGTTCCGGAATGAGATACGAGCTCTTTCCGCTACGGAATCAGGCAAGGTAGGAGTGGTTAGGCTGATCAGCTGATTCACATTTTCGACCCGCCGATGTTTTAGGGGATTTTCATTCCAGAAAGAGAACTTCTGTGTAAACGTGCAATGAAAGAAGCAGGCGTAGCTCAGTTGGTTAGTGCGCGGCCTTCGGAGCTGGAGGTCCCCTGTTCGATCGTCGGTGACTCCAACGTCTGTTTCGACTTTCTTCTGATCCGTGTAGCTTTAGCTTTAAATACCTGTAAAACGGAGCACTGACAGAGGAAGGGGGGTAAAGTGCGCACCGAGGGCAACTAGTTTATCAGTTTATTTAAAGCTGTCACGTGTTACCCTTATTTAATGAAGTCGCTTTACGTTTTTTATGTGTTTTACCAGTATCATGTAAACACCAGCTTGGTCTGATGTGCGGATATCACTTCACAGGTGGCATTGAGCGACAGTTTATATAACTTCATGCACAGTCTGTGGCTGGAACACGCTCCCATTGGTGAACTGTCCTAACTGTTCACGTGACTCTGACGTAGTTAATTGCGGAGTACTGTATGTTTTGACGGAATCTGAAGTAATTTCAGATCTGCATGGCAGAAAACTAAGCAATGGATAAGGATCGAAACTGTTTGAAACAAGAGATCGAATTACCAGTCAATTTGGTACATGGATAAATTCATACCTTGTTAAACAAGGCTAGCATCTGCACCTTGTAGTCACGTACGCAAATGCGAAAGATTTGTCTCGGTATAACTTTGTGTTGGGACAAACTGCTTGCAGTATGAATCCTGTAATTCAATACTGTGGGGGTGGTCAAGGTGGAACTTTGGGGGGAGGGGCAGGTGGGATATCTTGTATACGTTGGAGCCCGATTGACGTTGCTCTGCATTTAAATGATACGTACGCAATTTTTAACAAACAGTAATGAAGAGTTCTGCTCTATCGACACCGGAGATGATAAGCACACACGTTGAACAGGACGACTATTAAATAGTTGTTTCCTAGCGGCCAGGAAGTATGAACCTCGTGTGCGCCGGCTTTCGACTAAACATATTTTCGTTAGGAATATCAAATCGAGCTTTTTTGATTATTCAATATGCACAAATACTTAATGGTCAAACAATTTTAAACAATAATTGAGAGCTCAGGACCGGGCCGTAGCAAGGGGAAATGTGTCACGCTCAGCAAATTGCCCCAAGTCTGAGAAAAGTTGGAAATATTTTAGTAGTTTTATACACTCTGATATTGTTTCAAATAGCGTTTAAAAACCAG
>JAOBYE010316873.1:0-15370 GCA_025403585.1 Parazoanthus swiftii | reverse complement strand
GGTATGTACTAACTTTGACCTGCTCTTTCCATATCTGTCATTTACAGAGCGAGAACATCAGGTTTTAACTTAATAAAGAAACGTGAGAAAGTTCTATTGCAGCAGATCTAACATTTACCCTCTCTTGTTGCCGACAACATCATCAAAGTTTGGACAGTTATCCTAATATGTAACTCAGTTAGTCTTCAACAAGAAAACTAAGTTCAATCATTTCGCCACTAAAGTTGTTATTCCTTTTGTGTATAAGAATACTAACTTGTAAGAACAGTTGAAGACGTTTTATCCGAAGATATTACATCATTTTTGCTGGTATTTTATGATTTTTGTAACTCTCGTTTAGATGTATTACATGCGCAGTTTTTTATGGCCTTGTCAATCTCGAGATGCTTCGTTACTCATTCCGCCCCGCCCCGCCTCGCCTCGCCCCGCTACCCTTTCGTTGTGACATATTTCCTATGGGCCGCTGGTGGCTAGACTTCTAAATCTGCAGTGGCTGGAGCCAGTTTAGGTATTTTAACTCCTTGATGAAAAAACAGGGACTGTTACGAAGGATCAGGACTGAACAGAGACAAAGAACAGAGTTAGCACTGAGTCGTTATAAATAGTGAACAGCATGCCAATTATAGTAATAATACTGTGCGATATTAGATTATAATTTATTTAAAGATCTGTATGGAATTGCGAGTAACAGCAGTGGTTCCCTGCTTTTAAAAAACAGTAAATACAGTATATGTTTTTATCGAAGACTATTGTAGCTCAAATAAACAGGCTTCTGTGTTTTTTTTCGTGAGTCTACTAAATTAGTGAAAGTCTTTGTTGATTGGTTAGTAATTTGTATATTTAGGCCCCGTCCACACGTATCTGGATATTTTAAAATACGGGTATTTTTTGTTACGAATTTTAAAAAAAACGTAAGTACCCACTGTCGCGAATTCCATAGCGATGCTCGGCTCATGCGAAAAAAGTTTCTCCATTCTTCTCCTATAACAGTTTTGCTCACAAAATTGTCCCACCAAGCACTATATACAATTCACCCTCGCCTGACTCGGAATCTTCCAGCACGCGGTTGTCTGCCTGCTCGTTTTCGTAGTTTGTGGCGTCCGATCCTTTCATCACTGATCGATAACAGCCTCGGAATATCAAGTCGTCGCTTCTAACAAATGAAATGCACAGTAAATAAAGCGAAGTTCACCTCCAAACACGCTATAAGGCTTCAAATAATTTGCGGATTCAAAAATTTCCACTCTTGAGAACGAATTTACCGGATATACGTGCAGACGAAAGACGAATCCGGAAAGAAAACGTTGCGGATTCAAAAATATCCGGATACGTGCGGACGGAGCTTCAATTTATCTTTCTCTCATACAATTAACTTTTTTACTCTAAGTCAATTAGATCACTGATATATTTTTAGGTGGCAAGTCTAACTAACTTTCACCACTAATAATGATGCTTCATTTGTAATTTTTTCACCTTTTTAAAAAATGACGTGTTATAATTAGACAGCAAAGCAGACAAACCTTGTGTTATTTTATCATTTAATGCCCGTGTCAGGGTCGTCCCACAGGACTTTAATGAGTTTGGTAGTCTAAACTTTCTTGGGGGTACGGGAGCTGTGTTTTTTTTCTTGCTCTCAGAACCCCCGAGTATTGCTCATAATTTTCAGTGACAGGTCAAAAATATCGGAATCTTTGGCAGTTTAATGAAACTACATATGTGTTGCAAAGTATTAGGGACGCATCACTAGAAAAGTGAAGGGGGATGGGGTGGCCAAATACAGAAAAAAAATCCTACAAGAAGCAAGGGATAGAAAAAAAATCCTGCATACACAAATAAAAAAAATACTATTGAAATTATAATTTACATTTCTCCAGACTTACTGAAGAGTCGGCACTGTTTGTATCTTTTATTAGTTTAACTCTACATTCACCCCCCCCCCCCCCCCCAACGTTTGGAGGTAAATAAACACATATTAGAAATATCAACATGAAGGAATGTAAGATGCAAGTCCCTGGGCACTTCGGGTCTCTCACAGATTAGGTAGTCGGGAGTAAGTATTGTAAATGCGCAGATCAACTGCTGAAATATTTGATCATATAATCATTGTAACTGCCGGACCTTCAGATGTGACTTTTTACGTCAGGCAATGTAAACCTTTACCTGCGTATGAATTATTTACTTGATTTGAATTTGATATTGAAAATTATGTCATGCCTTGAAAAACACAGCCAATCAGAGGCCGGGATTGCCGTTGCAAACTGCGGGGTATGCAACGGGCAGTATCCACTCGACCTTTCCGTCATAATGACGTAATTACCTGAGCGCAACAGTTATGCTGGCGTCGTTTTCAGCAGCTCCGATGTTTTTCAACTCTTGCGAACGGCGTTTCCGAACAGTTCCGATCATGCCCGCAATTTTTCCCAAAGTTTCAAAAGATTCAGGCATGGCATAAATTAGTTATGCAATGTTTTCTCGTGGGATAAAACGCCACTTGTCACTTGGATTTTCTTCGTATACACACTCGCCTCGTATCCCACTCGAAAGCATTGCATAACTAGTATATAACAACTTCACAATTACGTAACATTAATTGAACAGATCTATTCATATCTTCAGATTTTTGGTATATGATACCCCTAGAAAAATTCTTGCACGCCAAATTGTTCTAAAAAATTTAAAACACGCTCGGGCAAAATGGCCTACCTCCCTACAACACTAAAGGCTTGATTGGGAGGGAGTGGGTGGGGGATTTAATTGGGTCCTGGGAACGAGGCTGCGATCTCGTGACTTGGAAAAGCAAGATGGCGGCTATGGGTTGGTTTGTGCCAGCTGTTGGCGTGATAGTGATTGCTGCTGGACTTCTTTTGCTCAAGAAGTACTTTACTCGCTCTGTATGTCGAAGTAAGGCAAGGCTCGATGGGAAGACGGTTGTCATCACTGGAGCCAACACAGGTATTGGCAAAGAAACCGCTTTAGATTTGGCCAAACGCGGAGCTCGTGTGATAATGGCTTGTCGCCATCTCGACAAGGCCAACATCGCTGCGAATGCGATACGGGAAGCGAGTGGTAACAGCGAAATCTTGGTCAAAAAACTGGACTTATCATCCAAGAAGTCCATTTGCGAGTTTGCTGAAGGGATAATTAAGAGTGAACCCAAACTGAACATTCTTATCAACAACGCTGGTATCATGATGTGTCCATATTTGAAAACTGAAGATGGCTTCGAGATGCAGTTCGGAGTGAACCACCTGGGGCATTTTCTGCTCACCAACCTCCTGATCGACCTTTTAAAGAGATCAGCTCCGAGTCGTGTTGTGACGGTTAGCTCATATGTTCATAGAACGGGAAAAATCAACTTTGATGACTTGAACGCCGAGAAGGGCTATTACAGATACAAAGCATATTCGCAGAGTAAGCTGGCGAATGTCTTGTTCACAAGGGAACTGTCCAGGCGTCTGGAGGGGACTGGGGTAACAGCCAACAGCCTGCACCCAGGTGCCGTGTTCACCGAGCTTCAGCGCTACCTTGCCCCCAGCTGGCTCGTGAGACCACTCGCTGGGCTGATTTTTAAGACCCCATCACAGGGGGCCCAGACTAGCATTTACTGTGCAGTGTCGGAGGAGCTGGAGGGGGTGTCTGGACTGTATTTCAGTGACTGCGCACAAAAGGAACCAGCGAATCAAGCCAAGGATGATGGAGCTGCAAAGAAGCTCTGGGAAATCAGTGCATCAATGGTGAATCTCGACAAAACCATTTGACAAGTCCATATGTTCTTTGGTCCCAAAGGATTTACAGGCCCGTAGGCAGGGGGGGGATGCGCGGGATGCGTACGCATCCCCCTCCCCCAAGAGACCCAAAAAGGTCCGCATTTGGAGATTTAATAAGGCAATGAAGAAAGCCGAATAGGTTTATCGTAACAATTGCAACTACTGTAAATCGAAACGACTGAAAAAAAACGGCCATAAGTGTGTTTGTCCCATAAATTTGGCTTTTTAAGAGTCCAAGATTACGAAATTTGCACCCCTCCCAACAAAAATCCTGGCTACAGGCCTGTGATTTATGTTGAAAACTTTGGTTCATTTCTTCATTTAAGAACACTTAATCTAGAGCTTATACCCGTGCATCTTCAACAAACTAAACCTTCCAACACCTACCGTACTTTTATGGTGATTTGTTTAAAATTTCAATTATTTTGTCTGTAGTTAAGTGTTCCCTATTGACAGAGGTTTTTCTTCTGCTGAAATGATTTGACATTTAAAAAAAGTTTTTATTATTACATTGCAGTTTTACCACAGTTATGCAATGTTTTCTCGTGGGATAAAGAGCCACTTGTCACTTGGATTTTCTTCGTATCCCACTCGAAAGCATTGCATAACTAGTATATAACAACTTCACAATTACGTAACATTAGTTGAACAGATTCATATCTTCAGATTTTGGTATATGATACCCTTATAAAATTAGAAAAATTCTTCCACGCCAAGTTGTTTTAAAAAATTTAAAACACGCTCGGGCAAAATGGCCTACCTACCTCCCCCCATCCCCCTTCAATTTTCTAATGGTGCGTCCCTTACTTTTATATGTTAAATCCACATTTAAAAACAAAAACAGTCAAGACAGAATTTGACGAATCTATTAGACCGGCAACTGATAAGCAAAAATTGTGGTGGAGAGTGGAAATACTAGTTTTCATTTTATAACAACATATTGACACAAATAAAAGAAAACTTAAAACAGTTTTGAATAGGAAAAAGTGTTGTTTCACACCGACTATGATGGGATGATGGCAGCCGCACGGAACCGACGAAGGCATCTTGCGCTTGCAATCATTCAACAACGAAATAGTCCTTATATGGGTAACGCTTTGCATATGTGAGCAAACTCGTACCGACAGTTTGCAAAAAGTGGCTGCATTTAGTCGTCAGTGCCAGTTTGCTCTGAGAGAAAAAACAACACTAAAGTCTTGATTGGAAACGGGGAGGGAGTGGGTGGGGGATTTAATTGGGTCCTGGGAACGAGGCTGCAATCGCGTGACTTGGAAAAACAAGATGGCGGCTATGGGTTGGTTTGTGCCGGCTGTTGGCGTGATAGTGATTGCTGCTGGACTTCTTTTGCTCAAGAAGTACTTTACTCGCTCTGTATGTCGAAGTAAGGCAAGGCTCGATGGGAAGACGGTTGTCATCACTGGAGCCAACACAGGTATTGGCAAAGAAACCGCTTTAGATTTGGCCAAACGCGGAGCTCGTGTGATAATGGCTTGTCGCCATCTCGACAAGGCCAACATCGCTGCGAATGCGATACGGGAAGCGAGTGGTAACAGCGAAATCTTGGTCAAAAAACTGGACTTATCATCCAAGAAGTCCATTTGCGAGTTTGCTGAAGGGATAATTAAGAGTGAACCCAAACTGAACATTCTTATCAACAACGCTGGTATCATGATGTGTCCATATTTGAAAACTGAAGATGGCTTCGAGATGCAGTTCGGAGTGAACCACCTGGGGCATTTTCTGCTCACCAACCTCCTGATCGACCTTTTAAAGAGATCAGCTCCGAGTCGTGTTGTGACGGTTAGCTCATATGTTCATAGAACGGGAAAAATCAACTTTGATGACTTGAACGCCGAGAAGGGCTATTACAGATACAAAGCATATTCGCAGAGTAAGCTGGCGAATGTCTTGTTCACAAGGGAACTGTCCAGGCGTCTGGAGGGGACTGGGGTAACAGCCAACAGCCTGCACCCAGGTGCCGTGTTCACCGAGCTTCAGCGCTACCTTGCCCCCAGCTGGCTCGTGAGACCACTCGCTGGGCTGATTTTTAAGACCCCATCACAGGGGGCCCAGACTAGCATTTACTGTGCAGTGTCGGAGGAGCTGGAGGGGGTGTCTGGACTGTATTTCAGTGACTGCGCACAAAAGGAACCAGCGAATCAAGCCAAGGATGATGGAGCTGCAAAGAAGCTCTGGGAAGTCAGTGCATCAATGATGAATCTCGACAAAACCATTTGACAAGTCCATACTTTCTGTGGTCCCAAACTGAAAGTGAAAGTCGGATTTATGTTGAAAACTTTGGTTCATTTCTTCATTTAAAACACTTAATCTAGTGCTTATATCCGTACATCTTCAACAAACTAAACCTTCCAACACCTACCGTACTTTTATGGTGATTTGTTTAAATTTTCAATTATTTTGTCTGTAGTTGAGTGTCCCCTATTGAGTATTGACAGAGTTTTTCTTCTGCTGAAATGATTTGACATTTAAATAAAGTTTTTATTATTATATATTAGTGTTTTGGAAGTGAGACTTTACCACAAAGTATCTCTAACAGTGTGAGTTTCTAAAAAAATTGAGGCCACGTGATGTCATGAAATTTACACGCTCACTGATTCCATATATTTACAACGTGCATGTAATTTGCAACTGCCGACTATCGGTACATTTTAAGTTCTCGCTGGAAATACCTCATTCGATGTTATGGCCCCCAGAATGCGCCGAAATATGGTCAGCCTAACGGCGTTTGTACTGTCTCGTACAAACGCCATTAGGTAAGTTTTGGGGTTTTGGGAAGGATTCATCCGCGACTGTTTATGCCCCCCCCCCGCCCAAGTAATATGGAAAACACGAGGCGTGCAACTTTCGATGCCGGCAGGCACAGAGAGCCTCCAGAACTTCGCCAAATTTCTGCAACTTGCAATTGTCGCTCGCTATATTTCGAAGCACAATAGTTTTGGAAGAAATCTATCAAAAAAATAATGGAATAGCGCTTCTCTTACCGCCTGAAAAACTCACTCGAATTTTCAAGCTCGTATCGAATTCGCCATCGCAATATCTGCTGGCCCAAGGTCCCGACTCAACTGTCGTCAGCTGTCAAATTCAAAAAATTACAGCGCAACGCGATCCGAAGCCACCCTACCCACGGGACAATATACAAATTCTGCTTCAGTATCGGAAGTAAAAACCAACCAGTCAGAACAAACTGCAAATGTTTTCCTGCTTGTTCGTTTTCATTTGAATTTCAAATCAGGTATGAAGGGGAGGCCAGCCACGTGTGGGGCTAGTTGACAGTAATTAATTGCACATGGTGAGATCTGGTGAGGTTGGTTGACTGTTTCTATAGCAGTATAGATTCTCTGACATTTTTTTGCGGTGAATTTGATTGCAAAATAAACCTTTGAAATTGAAGTAGGCAGTCCAGTTCCATTAACTATCGATTCTATTTCTACGAGATATTGTGTCCGCACACTACCCCCACTGATTCCGAGTATGCGATGAGATTAGTGCCAGTCCTTTTCGTGACCTGTTTCCTGTTTATATGTGAAGCTGCAAGCGAAAGATGTCGAAGATTCTGGCATCGACAAATTAAGTTTATCCCTTTCCTGATTATTACGCGGAAATCTTGACGGTAAGGTAGGTCATAGCAGTGCTTTAGTCTTCAAACTTCAGTTAAACGCGCTGGATTGAATCAGAGTTGAATTGACACAGCGAACGGCGTACGTAATTTCAATTTGTACATATGACGGTCGGTAAACACACTATTTCAGCCAGTCATGATTGAAAAACAGTTTGACAGTTTAAAAACACATGCAGACTGGCTTAAAACCTGCACAAACAAATTGTTTTATCGTGACAACGTTTGAATGCTTCTTTTACAACGCGTGAAAAACCTATAAACATGGAACAGTACCAACATACTTCAGTCGAACGTGTTCGTATTAACGCGTCACTCTTGAAATACGAATAGCTGTGCATATTGGATGTGTACTGCTCTTATCTACGGAGCCCCAGAAGGGACACGCAAACATCAAAGTTCACAATGTCGCAAACATTGAAGTTCTTTTTATGTCGAAAACATTAAATTTTTCAATGTCGCAAACATTAAAGTTTTTTTCCGTCAAAAACATTAAGTTTTTGATGTCGCAAACATTAAAGTTTTCAACGTTGCAAACATTAAATTTTTCAATGTCGCAAACATTAAATTTTGTTTTATGTCGAAAATATTAAAGTTTTTTGTGTCGAAAACATTAAAGTTGCGAATGTCCAAAACATCCATTGCAGACCATTTGGTTCGCAGGCTCGCTGCACGTGTCAAGCTGTCAAAGATGGCGGCTTTGTCAAATGTTGGCTCTTCGATCATCTTCGTTCTCATCATTTTAACACTTATTTGTACCACTTCAAAGGCAGTACTTCCAAATTATTTACCTGCGATCAGAGGTAACGTGCTCTCACGTGACGAAATAGTAGAAGACTACTTTAAAGTTGGACTCAGTGCTCCAGAAATTACATTGTTTCTTTGTAGTGTGCATCGTATATTTATCGGCCTTCGGCAAGTGAAACGAATTCTAAGGAGACTGGGATGCAGACGTCGGTCTCAAAATGGCTTTAATGAAATCGTGGAGGTGGTCGAAGAGGAATTAAGGGGAAGTGGGAGTCTACTTGGCTACAGAGCAATGCATCGAAGACTGACAAATCATTACGGACTTATTACTACCAGAGAGGTTGTTCGAAATGTCTTGAAGATTTTAGATCCAGAAGGGGTGGAACACCGATTACGACATAAATTGCGAAGAAGGGTTTACCGATCAAAGGGCCCCAACTATTTGTGGCATATAGACGGATATGATAAACTCAAGCCATTTGGTTTCTGTGTCCATGGCGCCATTGACGGCTTCAGTCGAAAAATTTTATGGCTTGAAGTGGCATCATCAAACAATGACCCCCAAATAATAGCTCAATACTATCTCGATTGTGTTAGACAGTTCGGAGGCACTGCTCGAATCATTCGCGCGGACAGAGGAACCGAGAACGTGAGTGTGGCAGCCATCCAACGCTTCTTTCGTAGTTCCTGCAATGATGACGTTTCGGGTGAGAATAATTTTATGTACGGAAAATCAACTTCGAATCAAAGAATAGAGGCATGGTGGGGGCGTTTAAGACAAGGGTGCGCAGACTGGTGGATAGAGTTTTTTAAGGATTTAAGAGATTCTGGTTTATATACAGATGATAATGTCATACACCGCGAATGCCTTAAATTCTGCTTCATGGATTTAATTCAACGAGAGCTACACCAGGTTGCCCTCGAGTGGAATGTCCATAGAATTCGACTATCCTCCAACCTGGAATCTCCCTGTGGGAAACCAGATACTCTTTACTTTGTTCCAGAGGCAGTAGGCACACAAGACTACAATACTCCAGTTGACATAGCTGATATTGAAATCGCAGAAGACATGTGTGCAAAGAGACCACAAGTGAAGGGGTGTTGCCCAAACTTCAAAGAGCTGGTAGAAATCATAATGGAAGATGAAAGGCTTGATGTACCTACCACTGCTGATGAGGCCTGCCAACTTTATGTTACCTTGCTGGACCTTATTGATGATTTGTTGTAGTATACTATATTGGTTTGAAAAGTTGGATCTCAAGGTAAAATCTAAAAAGCTTTTACTGCTTTGATAAAGGAAGTCTCTACTTAAATTCTTAAAGGGACTAAAACTGAGAGATGAGTGATAAAAAGGTTTTAATAAGAGATTTGTGTCAAACTTTTTTTTTTCAAAATCTCCTTTTTTAGTCCAGTTCTGGCCTCATTTTTTCTTCACTCTTTGCTGCGCTCTGGGGAACTGGATTTTTTCCCACGTGGGGCCCAGTGGCCCCCGGAGCGCAGCGAAGAGCAAAGAAAAAACGGGGCCAGAACTGGACTACTCCTTTTAATAATTTGCATGCCATGACTGACAATGGTCTGGAGACTGGGATATGCTTAGCAAAAGCACATAATTATAGTAACTTGTTGCCACAGTCTTAGTTCATTCTGTCATGAACTATACTACACCAGCTGAGTGGATCAAACTGTTTTACATGTATTTTGTCTTCTCCTAAATTGACCTTGCTGCAACACAACACTCCCCCCCCCCTTCTATAGTAGATACCTTTTTCCAAACATTAAGCAAGTTCTGAAATACTTTAGTTTTATACTATTTATATTTCTTTATGAACTCTTAATAAGAAGTTTGGTATAATAAATTATTGCAATCTTTTGTATTGTTCATACTGACTCTAAAATTTTAATTGCCTCCAGCCTCAATAAGGCTCACCTGTTTGCAGGTGGAATAATTCTGTAAAGACTACCTTATTGTAATAATAAATAATTGATTGATATATTGACAACTCCTCAAAACAATCTTTTTAGCAGTTGTTAAGCAGTCCATTTGTGAATTGCCTGTTGATTCCTTTTTCTTCCCCAAGACGTTTGACCCTACCCCTTCTACCACGAGTTGATAATTGTGTTCATTCCCTGACTCTCTGAAGATATGGACTAATATTCTTCAATTCTACTCTAATACCAACTTGAGGCACATGGTGCTGACACAAGAACAACTACCTTTCTGCAGCTGCTACCGGTAATAAGCTACATTTGACATTGAAGAGCCTTAACTATATTTTGTAAAAATATGAGTTAAAACAACAAGGTTACAAACTTTTCGTCCTTTTTATTTACAGAAACCTACACTGGTAGGGCTAATAATACCACATCAACAAAGAAAACTACATTTGCAAAACTGCAAAGAGTTAAAACTGCATAGAATGCACAATGTACATTTTAACTGAAACGCTACAAAGGTAACTAGCATATCATAGCTACAGGTATATAACCACTATGAGAATACTAATTAAAACCTCCCACCCCACTGTATGTAACGCAACATGCCTCAACAAAACGCAATACCTTAATGTGGATGAAGACTTCATCTGTGTACCTTGGTGTTCAATTTTTTTTCCTAAGACCTGCTTTTTATTAACTGTACTCAAACAGCAAGAAAATTTAATTCCAAAAGTCAGATGCATGTCTGACGTGGCATGAACAAAACAAACTCCAATACTCCTTGTAAACTACACCAGCATTGATTCAGAGAAATGCAAATGCCTCCTTGTATTTAAATGCTGCACAATTGTTGCCAATTTTGCAATAAGCCCAACATACATTTCAGCAAACTGCAGGTACTGCAAGTTTTAAGACTATGTTTTTGGTCATGAAATTAAAAGTAATCTCGATGTCATATCCATATTTAATGGATGATGAGATGTCAGTATAGTAATTATTTACATGCAAAACATGCAGTTTACTTCACAACACCTAATATGACAGCAATATCCTGTCCTTTGAAAATTGTACCTGCCCCTAAACCTGTCATACCTAGCAGAGGCAAGTCACATTAAATGTAGGTATGGTTGATACAGTAAAAACCCATGTACTGTATAAGAACCTTTATTTTTTTTCCAAGTAAGCCTAAATAGGTTCTTACATAAATGCTACTTAACTGGAAAGTGAGACTACTTAGGTTCTTAAACAGGTTCTTATTTTCTAAACAAACATCATGTTTGTTACTGGTGGGCATGGCCTGTATTTGTACTGTGTGCATAAAACCTAGTTCTATAAATGCCTCTAATCTAAGCATGTTCAGAACCATTATGCACTTGCATATCAAGCTATACGAGAAATAACTGAACAAAAACAACAAATTATCTTGGTATTCCTCAATAAAGTATGGTTGTAGACTCTATTTCTTACTGGTGTATGTTCATGACAAGGTGCCACACAGTACCCTTAAATGGTTAGAGCTTATTTTTTTTAATTAAAAAAATCAGTGTTTGATTGAATTCCTAAAAAAAAGAACCTGTTTTGAATTCGAGGCTAAAACAGGTTCTTATGTAATGGGGTTTAATGGACATTTTTGGCCT
Source organism: Parazoanthus swiftii (assembly GCA_025403585.1). Classification (NCBI taxonomy): domain Eukaryota; kingdom Metazoa; phylum Cnidaria; class Anthozoa; order Zoantharia; family Parazoanthidae; genus Parazoanthus; species Parazoanthus swiftii. The sequence goes on along the minus strand of JAOBYE010316873.1, from coordinate 3,647 downwards.
AACATGTTCTTAAATTTTAGTTCTTATACAATGTAAGCAGGTTTTTACTGTATCAATGAAACAAGCATTATGTTGACTAGATAATCACAGTTAGTTAACTCCTTAAGCAACCATTGTAAAGAAATTTCAATTTCAATATCAGCTTTTGTGTCCTGTCACTTGTGGTGTTGCCTCTAAAACAATACCAAAGGCAATTGCTGTGTCAGCGATATTTACTGTGATCTGGTATTTAAAAACTAATACTTGGCACTATAAAACGAGTTGAAAAGTGTCAACTACAAGGTCACACATCAAAAGCACATCTTCATCTCTAAGTAGTGCCAAAGCCTTGGCCGTTCAAGAAACCAAAGTTCATATCAGCTTTGAACTTCTCATAACTTTTATGCACAACTGGCAGGAACAGTGTTTGGGAACATGTATTTGCCTTTGGAAATCTTGATAGCTCCGGCTTCTTCCAGTCTTCAGACTCATGCAGAAATTGAATCTCTGGGTATACCTTTCGTGGCGGTAAGGTTCTGCACGCAATAACGAAAAACAATATGTCATTGAGAGTTGGGTGTTCTTCATCTTCTTCAACATCTTGCACATAATCTTGCCACCGTGAAAATACTAAACTCTCTGTGACTGCTCTGCTTGAGCCAACCGGGCTGTTAATGACTGTGAAGATTTCTTCAAATACTTGCCCTGTCAACTTTGTAGGCGAATAGCAGATAGTACTGAGGAATGCATCCGGATTTCGTTTGACTGCATCTAGTACTCCAAGGGTACACATTCCATTTTTAAAGTGCTCAAGAGCTGGTTGTATGCGTCCCAAGACATGCCATTTCACAGTCGCATTCACCATTTTTTTAATCTTACCTGATTGAACCGGTTTCAGAATTGGTTCAAGAGTTCCGGCAAGGTCCATAACCGTCACTAAGTTGCTGTTGTACACAACTGAATCAGCCTCATCCTTTGTTGTAGCACAAAGTAGGTCTTCAAGGGATGATTTCAGTTCCTGATCACATACATCATCTAGTGGTACAGCTATTTTACTAACGTCATCTTTAACTAGGGCTTCAAACAGTGTTGGGGAAAGACATTCTGGCCCTGGCCCACCATGTACCAGAGACATGGCCAGAATTTCCCCAGCAAAAAAGTAGTCCCTTTCTTCGAGACATTTTTGTTGACATGTTAGCATTTTCTTTCCCTCTGGGCCACAAAAAAGCTGTGAGTTTACTATCCACTGAATAACTAATGAAAAAAACTCCCGCATGGGTCCCCCCTGATCGACAGCACCTTCACTTCTGCTAGCATCATCGCTAAATTTGACTGAAATCTTGTTCCTTGGGGAAAACGCCTTTCTCCCAAGTCCCCTCTTTGTACCCTCCCAGACAAAGTTCCAAGCAATGTTGAACTTAGATATGGCTGTGCTATCAATTACACTAGCTAATTCCTTAAGAATTTCATCCAGATCATTTCTTAATGACCCATTACAAATAATTGTTTCACTTCTAATAAACTCTTTATCGTCCATCTCTTTGTCACTATAATCATAACATGACTCATCACTCTCGTCTTCCTGGTTGACATTGGCATTGCTAACATTGACATGGTCAGAACATACATAAAAGAGGGACGAATAGTCTGTAACCACAGGACCATCATTAAACTTCTTGATGCAATCTGAATTGGATGCACTTTCCTCGTCTTTCTTGTCCTTTGCCCTGTTGATTGTAACCATTTCTTGTTGAGTAAATAGCTAATCTTGCTATAAAGGTGTCTTGCATACTTTTTAAATCTAGATCAGTTGTTCTTAAACCCCTACCCTACCTCTGATTGGGAAAACAAAACCTTTGTATATTGGTAGCAATTTATCACAGCTATCATAGTTCAAAATTAACAATTTCTATAACCCTGACATGATCTAAAGAAAATCTACAATTTCTACTTTTTTACTTGAGTAATATACTGTTAGTAGCAACCAATTCTCTCTGTTTAGATGAATGACTGGGAATGCTGTGACATCCATCCAATGTAAGCGAGGTGTTTATAACATAAAAAAGTGGTGTTTTGAGCTGTCTCATTGCTCTGACAAGGTGTTATTGCTTGACTCAAAACATCATTCAGCTTTCTACTTAAAAATCATGTTTGGCTAACTTGCTGACATACAGTAGAAAGACAAGTTTTCTAAAACTCTAGAAGAGGTTAGTTCGGTGAAAAACACATCAGTCTTTGTATAAAACAATTTTTAAAAAGGCAATTGTTTAGTTCCTGGCAAAAGAAAAGGGTAAATAATATGTTTTCTTATGATAGTTGTATGCCGCTATCTTAAATGTTGTCTCTATTAAGGTATTAATTTTTGTTGTCTTCTATTGCTGCCAATTTTGCACACAAATCAAAAATAGACAACAAGACACTAAACTGAATAAAACATATCCAACTCTGTACAAACTAACCTGTCTGTCTTTTGATTGTCCTCGCTATCTATGTTATCATCCAACGGCATATACATGCTTTCTTTCATGTAGAGAACTGATGTCACTTCTTCTACAGATAATGAAGGTTCCACCAATTTGTGGGTACAGTCTTCCAAAACAAAGTTTTCTGGCAACAAACTTTGGGACCCTACCCAGTTGTACACTGAAATTACTTTTTCTCCCTTTCTAAAGGCACGTTTAATAATGCCTAACGTCACATGTCTCACTTGTACAGGAATGTTGTCTTGCCCTTGTGGCACTGGTGGCACTCTCTTACTTCTGGTGCTCTTCAACTTTTCCAGACGCTCAGCTTCCCAGAGTTGGGCCAGCAGCTCTGCCCTTTTTTCTTCTTCTTTAGCTTTGTCTGCTTTCAATGACTCTTGGTATTCTTTATCTTGCTAAGAAACAAGAATGCGGCGTTCTTGCAAACTCTCCACTTTTGATCTTGACACTTTACTCGACTGGTCCAGTTCACAAACCCCTGAATCAACATTTTTGTCCTTTGAAGTTAACTCGGGCTGAATAAAGTCCACTGCTGGTGTTGGATGAAGCCCACTATCATTCTCCTCCTCATCTTCACTGTCCCTCTCACCTTCACTCACTTGAACATCACACATCTCGGTAAACTTTTTTTTCCTCGAAGTGAAAAATATTCGAAGCCTTGCCAGCTTAGTCTCTTCTGCATATTTTTGCAAGGTAAATGGCAACTTTATACCTTCCACAACAACATTCTTAAGATCATGGTATTGGCTATCTGCTATGCCAAAGTTCATTATTTCCATCACTCCAAAATCACTCTTTCCATTAGGAAAGAAGAGCTTTTTGCCTATTTCAATAACTTCATTGGCAGTCACATTCAAGTCTAGCTCCACTTCTCTGCTTCCACCACCTCTGTTTGACCTGACTTGTGTATATATTTTACTGTGTTCATTGTAGTGCACCCACCCAAGATACACTTTTCGTGTTTTTTTCTCAGTTGCACCACTCTTCTGGGTGTTAAGCACAGACCTACTTCTCTTACGACTCATATTGTTTTTGCCAACATTTTTGAGAAATGTTTGCAACAGTTTTTTCTTTTCACCAGCTCTACTGAGTGAGCTATTTTGACTACTCAGTTCTCTTGCATATTGTTGTAAAGAAGAAATGTCCCCAACTGCTGTTAGACCCATTTGCTGCATATCACATACA
>JAOBYE010316762.1:0-15374 GCA_025403585.1 Parazoanthus swiftii | reverse complement strand
CTTTCTCAAAACTGCTTGCTTTACTCTGTATTTACGCAATATCCTTGCTCTCAGTGTCCCTTAAACGACCTGTACCTCAACAATGGCTGCTTCTGTAGGACGAAGCTGGTGGTATGTACATCCCGGGCTGAAGACCAAAGACGCGTTCCCCTCATCTCCAATTCCACAGCCATTGAGGGTGCAACAGCCGTTTGACTCAAGACTTCCTTGAAAGTGCAGCGATATACACGCTCTTTCACTTTTACAGAACGTTTTGCACTTCCAGAAAGAGACGCCCGTAATTAGTTTGTACTTGTGATCGAGCAGTGCGTAGTTTTCCACTGAGAAACTTCTGTAGGCCGCAAAGGTTTGGCCATAGCTAGTCAGGCAAAGAAAACCTGTGAGAATTACGGGTGTGAAAATGATACTTGTAGCCATGGTTTCAAAAATGGTGCGACAAAGCACTTCGGTGTATGTCGCTCATTTTAAAAGCTTGATTAACACTCGCGTACTGGATTATATTTTCTTGGCGGCACCGATTCACCAATCAGGTACAGGCAGATTAAACGAACTTTGCATTACTTTAGAAAACTAATAATATTACTATTTGCTTATTTATTAGTTTGAGAGACGGCAGCTGAAATACTTCTGAATCAAAAGCAATAATAATGCCTAATGGTAGCACGACACAGTGTTTTTCAAATTTGCCCAAGTTAACAAATAATGGTGTGTCATTTACGAAGGTCTGGATGCGGTTTACTGATAGCTGATATTCGCCCAAAATTTTATCTGATAACTGATATCAAGACATTTAATTTGTTGATAACTGTTAATTGGTTTTAACTGATAGCAGATATTTTCAAGTATTCAACAAACGGCATTTGCAATTTTGTTATTTCTAATTCAAGAGCTCAAAAAAAATAATCAAACAAAATTGAAAAACAGTGTGCTGTCAGTTGAGTTTAGCTGTCGCAAAGTAAAAAAAGAATGTTTTAAGCTTTGCAACTCATCGTTGAATAATGTAGTATGGGACACAATGGAGTTGTATGCAAAGTACTAGTCGATTTTTACACCATTCTGTGTAAGTCCGGCACTGTTACGGGCACTGCTGCGGGGATTACACGAATTCGTTTGAGTTAACTGATAATTGCAAATTTTAACTAATAACTGATATTTAGGCGAAAATTTAGCTGGTTACTGATATTCAGGTACCCCCATCCAGACTCTAATTTACAACTCAAAATTGCATTGCAAACCGAGTAGTGATAAAACGTTCTCAGAAAGAAGCGAGTTGACTTCATCAAACCGTGAAAACTTGCCTTTCTTAATCTGTGTGTCAGTATAGAAAGTGCCGGAACTACTAGTTTGTTTACCTACACTGTGTTTTTAAGGGGTACGTTTTTTGAAAGGCTTGAGTTGCTAGTTGTTGGACGTTAATAGTTTTGATAGTTACACAGTTCTATAATGCGTCCGGAATCAAATGTTTCTGCAAATTTCCGGAAAACCCTGGAAGGCAAAGAATACATCCAGCGGACATCACACTCTAACAGTCTTCTGATGTAATGTATTTAGTTCATTGTTTGAAACCAATCTTCCTTTTAAGCATATCCATCGAATAAGGAAATATAGCGCTCATTGTTGTTGGTGCGAACAGTACCGGTAAAAATAATTACTGATGTAAAAAGTGCCAAGTGTTTTCGACTATTCTATCGTTCGAAACTTGTTTCTTTTATTTCGGTTTTGGGTGTTTATAGTATCTGTATTTTCACCTAACTAATTAAATGTGAAACATAAACTTGACAGGTAAACTTGGTGCGGTAATTGAAGTACATACGAGTACTTTACACATGGGTAAACTTGGTGCGGTAATTGAACTACACACGGGCACTTTACACATGAGTAATTTAAACAGTTTATAAGTTGTTTAGAAAAAAGACAAAAAATAAAATAACACAAAGAACTAGATTTTTTTTTCATTACTTGTGATAATTTTTCTAGTTGAAAAATTGTGTTTTTATAGATTTGAGAAAGAGCTTGTATGACTTGTTTTTAAATTTACTCGAATTTATGCATTGAACACTTTTTATAAGATTTTTCTTTATATAGGAATAATGAGCCGCTCAAAATCCCTGAAAAATAAAAATTTTCTAAGAATCATGCTCAGACTCGTTTTTATTGTTTAGCCATTGCATGTATTTTATAAATATTAAATCGTATCAGCACTTGGTTTTATAAAAATACATAGATTGACTTTAAAAACGTGTCAAGAATCGCATAAGGCTCAACTAAGGTTGAGATCTCTTGTAACGCTGGGAATTACGAGGGACAAAAGAAATTGTCTTATTTTTATATAAATATTCGGTGTATACAACTTGTACAGTTTGTATACTGATCGTGTATGTGATGATATCTAATGATACCTAATGATATCTAATTACTGATAGACAGTAACGAGTTCTGCGTTCCTGAGCCCGCGCTCCTTTTCAGGAAATCCGTGGCCGGGCAGAGCTGTGAAAAAGAAAGGCCTTGGGACCGAAGTTCCATTCAAGATGGCGGCCGAATAGCATCTTTTTATCGAAAGCAGGCAAAGTCGGTCATAGCTCTTTGACGAGAAGAAAATGAGGCCACTGTTGTATAGCCTTAGTTTTCTTAGGAAGTTAAACCCAGTTACTGAAGGGTTTGGCAAGGAAGTTGTTGGTCTTTCGCGATCCAAACTTCAGGCAAGCATGTTTGGTGAGTCTATCTTAGTATCTATCTTCGCTCAATTTAGTGTATGGCAGTATGCTATAAATTAAAGTACAGAGTGTATCAGGTGCGAGCAAGAGATATTCTTCTGCTGAACTTTTAATCGCGTATCTGTTGAGCATTTTATTGCAATTAGAAAACGTACTGAATTCTTTGATTGATCACTGGATTTGATGGATGTATTACGGAATTCTAATGTCACATCAGAATGTTTGCACCACTCACTTTTCAGCATTATACTTTATCAACTTTTTAACATTTTGATAGGCAAATTGACATTCAAGTCAAGTTCTTTAGCACCCTAGCACTTCAGTGATAAATGTTATATTGCTATTACATATGTTTCAAACTAAACATGGGATAGTCTCAACAGTGAATGACTTGCTCCTTTGGAAACAGCGAGTTCTTTTGTTGGCCGGGTCATGTATTCTCAATGAGCCTGGTTGTTCAAAGCCTAATTAGCACTAATTCTGGTTTAACTCTTAATAAAACCTATAGAGTTAACCCAAGAGAAGCACTAATCAGGCTTTAAACAACTAAGCCCAGTACTCTACAGAAACTCTACCAACAGTTGACTGTTTATTTGATTCAAATGATTGACCCTGTCCAGTTATTGTGTAACTAACTGATTACAGGATCTCATGTTGTTATTTTGAAAAGGAACAATGTCTTGCTCAAAGTACAATACTTGGCAAGTGAAACACAGACATTCCATTGCTGTCAGTCTTCTAAGGAAATTATGTGCAGTTCAGGGAGTAAGAGCAATAAACACAAAAGCAATGGGTTGGTATAATCATTTACTCTTTGTTATACGAAGCTCATAATTGGACAATACACATGTAATACAAGAACAGTATGGCCTGTGATTTCAAATTTGTTGTCAAGGCAAATAATGTTATTTATGACCTGCTGCACATAATACAATTTATTAACTGTCAAATTTATGCTAAACACAATGACTCATATTAATGCTTTGTGAACAGCATTCCTGCATGCAGCTTAGAGTCCAAGATTTTTCTCCAGAAAATTGAAATTAAAATGATGACTTTTGCTCCAAAAAAAATTGCAGTCAGGCTACTCTTTTACCTCATTCTCCCATTTCATGCTCTTATACATTGTACATGTACAGGGTATATGTACTGTTCATCCACTAGACTCACTCAAATACCCATTTTTAAATTTTGGCAGAGAGGGGTATTTTTGTACTGTAGTCTAGCTTTTCAAAAAGTTTTTTTTTTCTTGCCTTTTTGCTTTGCAGGATTGTTCTTTTTTTGACATCCTCCCCCCAAAAAAACATGTATTTGTTTGACTCAAGATAACCCTTTTTAATTAGCTCCAAAGACAACAAAATGATGTTTTGCTGAACTCTTCTAAATGTTTTCAGACTATACTTTTCTCTTGAAGCATTTTGGAGAGTTCTTACTTTTTGTTGGATACTGTAGCTTGCTGGGTGTGATCATTTCCTATATTCTCACAACAAAACAAGTTAATTTGAACCTGATATTGCAAGGAGAAGATAGATGTTGATAAACTGGCTGGGAATTACAAAGTGTTATTGGTAATGGATCTCAAGAAGTCCCTAATGCAAAAGGTGCAGCTGTAAACTTTGACTAAAACTGTTGGGTAATGTTCAGTGCCAGACTGCAAAATAATAGTAAGCAATCACATGTACTCTCAGAAGTTGGGGTGAGTCAGTAGCATATATAAGGATATTCAACAAGCCAAGAATGCAGCAATACACTGAAGATACTAAATTGATATGTAAATCATTCTAAAGACCTGAGATATAGTTTGCTACACAATATTGCTTCACAGGAAGTCATTCAGTTGTGCCTCAGAATGAATACATCAGGGGATATGAGGACATTCCTGAACTGCAGAGGTAATGAGTTAGAGTAGAGGAGAAAGCTCTCTTTAGTTTTCTTTTTGTAAGAGAACATTGTAAGTACATACTGTGCAGTGTAGGATCGTCAAAAGAACAGGCCCATAGGCAGGGGGGTGCACAAGGTGCATACGCACCCCCCGCACAGGCTCAAAAGGTTTGCATTTGGAGGTTTATAAAGAAGATGAAGAAGCCCGAATAGGTTTGTCCACAACGGCGCTACCGAAAATCGTAACAACTAAAAAAAACGGCCAATTTTATGAAATTTGCAACTCCCCAACAAAATTCCTGCCTATGGGCCTGAAGAAGTACTAATTTTGACAGCTTACACCAGCTGAGAATGAATGAACATACAAATGAACACAAACTACATTCATGCTTTACTATGCAACTGTTGTGTATTTAGATCAGTAAACAAAACTAGTAAATAGAGCATCACAAATCATACATATTTTTTAACAACAGCAGTCCCAAAACCTGTTTCTTTTCTCCATGTGTTCTAGTCACATGATTTCTTATAGTTCCAAATAATGGGACACAACAGCAACTTATGCAGGTTTGTCAGAATACTGGCCGGTACGTGTACAATTCATGCCACCTGTATAGCCTCGTCCCCAGTCAACTCTTCAGCTTGTTTGGTCGGCACAGTCGGCAACACAGTAACCACGCATGGAGCGGCCGGATAGAGGAGGATGCCTGGGGACGAGGCTTGCCACCTGTAGACTTGTACAGTACAATCATGTTCTTTTGGGATTGAGGTATGTGTCCAGATCAATGTAGGTTTGGTGACAGACCCACCCTCCCTCCCCTAAACCCAAACTTAAACCAAACCCCACACTAGAATGTAACACTAATCTAAGGGAGGGGTTGGTGAGCAGTTGCATAGAAACCTAATATTGATATATGGCCTTCTTCGACTGAGATAGTACTTCAAAACACAATGACAACTCTGAGTACACCTGTATGTGATATGAAATTCTTCTGATCGGTTGAACTTTTGTTTTTCTCATACTGTGCTCTAATGAAACCGTGTCAAATTTATATTGAGTTTGGTTTATGATACTGGACGATTTATTTTTTACAAAAAGACGCATTTATATAGGCAGACGTGAGTGTACATGATTGTATAACATTAAAATTTCTGGTTCAGCCACTTTCAAATCCAGTTTTATCCATTGCATGATGCTTTTGAATTGGGTGAAAGTGAATTACATAATTTATAATTATGTGTTTCAGTACAGGTCAATGGGTTCAAACCAATTGCATGCTGGGGGCCATCACATACATGTACACTGTATACTGTCAGTAGCAACAGCCTATCATTCTCAAGTCAGAGCATTTTGACATGGTTTTATCAGTCTTTTCTACTGAATCAATGAGTGACTGACTGCAGACCTTAGAGAGAAGCTTAGAGTATCGGGAGTCTTTAATGTATAAAAAAATTTCCTTTGCTTCTAATGTATAACTGCACTGGTTTTGTCCTTCTCTCCAAACAGTGCTCCAGAGACAGTAAAGAGAATTTTCCGACTTTCAAATGCTAATCAGGTACGTGTACTACTGTAAAACATTAAATGTAATAGTATGCAAGTCTGTAAGTTAGAAGTTACATGTAAATGTATATAATAATGTATGACAAACTAATAACTTTATGCATAGAAAAATGATTCCAAATGTTAATATGTCATAGAAATTAAGGTGCAGTTTTTTTGTAACCATGTTTATAATTTAAATTTATCTTATTCTATGTTTATATATATTATATATTATATATGTATATAAAATTATATATATATTAAAAAAATGATGTAAAATTTAAAATTTGATGATTAGAAGAGTAAAACTTTAAAACCATTAGTTTTGGCATTAACTAAGAACTTTAAAATGGTAGAAACTTTACTTGTTACATATACTTGAGATTCAATTCATGCTCATGTATATCTTTTCCATGGCAATCATCCGGCTGACGAATGGAATAGAAGGGAAGGGAGTAGTTTAGTACAAACTGCAGAGGTTTTCAGCAGTTTAGTGACCCATGAACACACTTCAAATGTTCCACCCACAATAACCTCGATCTGTACAATGACTTGTGAACCAAAGTTATTTGTTTTGCTACATAACTATATAAATATAAATTTACTCATTGAAATTTTTCCTTTTAAAAAAACTCCTTAAATTATTGTCCATGTAGTGTCCTTGAAAACTCACGACTGGAATTTTACCTTTAGAGTTCAATATCTTAAGCCTTTGGAAGACCAGTTTATATTAATTTTCCTAACTGCAAATTCACAGTTTGAACACAGAAAGATTGGTCAACAAGAAATAAAAGACAGCTATGATAACAAGGCAGAAAGAGAAAGTAAGTACACAGGAGTTAATTCTTAAATACATGTACACGTACGAATCATGATTACGTAGTATGGTCAGCCCATTGTTTTCAGTTGAGTTGCTTTCAAACATGGGAAGATAGTACTTTTTGTCTAACAGGTTTCTTCTTCCTTGTTACTTTTATGGACTGTGTGTTACATCAGGGCTCAATTTTCTACAGTCATCTGGTCGTCGTAGACAAAAGAAATCTTCATGGGACAACCAAGAGTAGTAGCTTGATATAGCTGATTGATATAATTATGTTACAAATTGATTTGGTTTGGCCTTACTTCTAGTTAAAAATTTAAATGGAAAAATAAAAAAAAAAACATGCTGAAGACCTATTATAGCTGTTTTAGTCACTTTTATAGCTGTTTGAGTTACTTTTATTTAGGATGACCTCAACTTTTGATCCAACCCCATTTGCGGCAAAGAATTTGCACCTCCACTCTTTCAAGAAAGATTGATATTTATTAGTTTATTTCTAATAAATTATTCATTTGTTTAATTTATTACTAGTTGCTGAACTTACCCAGAGGATCAGTATTCTTACTAAGCACTGCGAGGAGAAGACAAAGGTAATAATTAACAATAATTACTGTTAATTGTGTGATCCTCTCATTTAGCCTCCAAAGCAGGCATTAGGCTGGTTCATACCAGAATCGCAAGTGCACTCCAAGTTCAGTACCCTTATATGTACCTTAAAGTGCACTTGAAGTCGACTTAAGATGGAATTGAGAAATATCCCATTCACACTCAGGAAAGCACAGGCAATTTTTTCAATCACCTTTTGATTCAGCTGCTCTCTGATTGGTTAAGTGTTGTCTAAAATTGTCTTAAATGTGTCACAGAATGACGTAAACAAGGGTTGTGACCGCCAGCAAAACCGTTACTTTTCTCTGCGCATTGAAAGGGAGGCACAAAAAGAGCCAAACATTGACATAATTATGTATTGCTAGATTCTCCTAAATGAGGTCCACACTTTCTTTTTAAACAGTTTGGGAGAACTTTGCTTTTCATATTGGTAGCTTGCAGTTTGTGATCAATTCCTATATTCTCGTATCAAATTAACTTATTTTGTATTGAAACTGTGATGAGAAGGTAGATGTTGATCAACTACTTTTGCAGGACAAACACAACAAAGTCTTCCTTCAGTGGGTTACCGATCAGAGAAACAAGAAACTGCGGCATATGAAGAATGCGAAGTTTGACCGCTACCTGGCGCTGATCAAGGAGTTAGACATCCCTCCCCTTGAGAGTCCTCACAGCAAGTGGAACAAATACAAGTTTAGGAAGTACAAAATAGGCGTCGAGGTGAAGAAAAAGAGAAGTTTTCTGGATAGAAAGATAATAACTTAAATTTAGAAAACAGTTTGGTGTCGGTTGAAGTAAAGGAAAAGAGAAGTTTCCTTTACAAAAAGATCATAACGTAATTTGACGTGGGTCAAGCTGAAAAAAAAAAGTCTCCAGTATGAAAGATCATTACTTACATGTACAGTTCATTAATTTTTGAAAACTGTTTGAAGTTGGCCAAAGTGAAGTTTCAAGGATTATCAACTAAACTGTTGTGGGTCAAAATAAAGAAAAGAAAAATTTACTGGATGGAAAGATCAGCGTCTATTTTAACCTGATTAAAGGCCGTGTTACAAAGTCAACTTGCAACGACGATTTTCTTCGCAACAATGTTGCGTGTTGTGTTGCAAATTTATGAAACGAATTAAAAAACTCGCAACATGTTGCTGGGCTCCGTATTGCGCAGAAAATTGTCCCCGGTGACATGTTACACGGGAACGATTTTCAACGCAACATTGTTGCGCGGAAAATCGTCGTTGCAAGTTGACTCGTGTAACACTGCCTTAACTTAGCAAAGCTGTTGTTAGCAATCATAGTAATAGCAACTGCAGTATTAACTCCGCATTTTCGTCCCCTCCCCCCTCTCCGAAAACAAATTCTAGTGTTACTCGGCAATAACAGCTATAACTATGAAACTTTAAATATTCCCTAGACTTTACCGACAGACAGTTGTACATAACATGAATACATCAATCGTGACATATCGGCCACGACGACTGCTTATCTGATACTTTCGCACAAACTTATCTTTTTTTCTAAAAATGTAATTTTGTGCCGTTTTTTTCTATTAAAATCAATAGATCTAGCTGACAGGTCAGTAGTAAATTTAATAGAGGCGATTTCTAACGTCTAAAAAAATTAAAGATTGCGGCCTCAAATTTGCGACATGTGCAGTTATAACTAATTTACCTAACTACTAAGGATACAGTACATTAGGGCCGTTTACATGAGAGAGAAAAAAACGCGACAAAGCTAGGACGCGACTTACATTAGACGCGAACTGACCCATTTTTACGAGTAGTTTCACGTCCAAGGTAAGACACGTCCTAGATAAGAACAGCTCAAAACCCTAGGCCAGCACTATTCGCGACTAAGCTGAAACGCGATTTATGTTAGACGCGAACTGACCCATTTATATGAGCAGTTTCACGCCAAAGGTAAGACGCGTCTTGGACAAGAACAGCGCAAAACCTCAATCCAGCATTACAGTAGTTTAGCTAAGACACGAACCAGGGATAATCGTGATTTGGAGCACAGATGCCACTCCCCCCCCCCCCCGCTTCCTTTTGCATGCTCCCCCTTTTGTTTGGACGTCACCTCTTGAACTATAACTTTAAAACCTCAGCTGGCTTAAGATTTTCGAAATAACAAGCCTGGAACACCCATCTTTGACTGACATAATTATACACGCCGCCGGAAAACAGTTCTAAAACTTCAGTTGTTAAACGCGAATTAATAAATGTTTACTTAAAATCAACTTTGATCCGTACACTTTGACTCTTGGAATTTGTTTTATATGACGAGTTACATATTACGGAAGTTCCAATTAAAACGTCGCAAAATCTTTTTTAAGTATTAGTTTCTCCGTGGATTCTCTTTCTCTACAGTTGGTGTTAACACAGGCCATAACTCGGGCCATTAAATTCCCAAGAAACGAATGAAGTAAAAAAATAACAAGAGTCTTTCAATTTCAACCGTTAGATTCTGCATATTGCTGCAATGCAAAAACAAACAAGTTCGCTTTCATGAATGAAAATCGGAGCCGCGCGCGGTGAATTTTAATTATGCATAAGTCGAACTGGTTTGTGTCGGGATATTGACAGCTAGTATTTTGGTACATACCGCATACCAGTTTGTTCGCTTATGCATGCGGAAAGAGGGTATTATCTTGTTCCCAGGCCCCGTTTCTTCGCCCACTTTGTGCAAACGTCTTTAATGCACCGCCTGTAAACTATGAAGCAGCCTGGCCCCAACGGTTTTAGAAACATCGTAAATGCCGGAAATTTGTATAGAAGTAATGGTTCATCATCGTCAAAATAATTAACTGAAAAGTGTACTGAAATATAAGATAAAACTTTGAAAAATTGGTTCATTATTAAGACGAACGTTTTCGATTATTTGATCATCTTCAGGTTTAAACACTTTTTTGCCTTTTTCATGCTCGGAAAACAGCGAAAAACGCCATTTTAGTATATGAAAGGGTCGTCAAAAATAACGAATGTAATATAAAAGAGTTACATTTTTCATAGTAGGTGTATAAAAGGCGTACAGATTTCTAGTGTAGGTATATTGAAGGAGTACCGTTTCGGGGAAAATATCGTAATTTAACAACAACAACAACAACATACTTTATTTACATTCGATATGCAGTTGATAATAAGGTGCACTGTACAAGGGTTGAGATGACAAATAATATGAGTGCTGGGACTCCAAATATAGTAAAACTAATCGAGTCAGGAGTCCCATTTACAATATTTTGGAAATGATTTTGCGGTCGAAAGAACGGTCTTTTTTTATTTACATACATAGACACGTATACAAAACACACACACACACACACACACACACATTGAATACTGCAGAATAAGCCAGCGTGATACAAAGACAAGAGACTGAAAACTCTTATTGTTTTGGGAGAAGCAAATTTCAAATGTACGTTTTAAGAAACTGTTCCTTGACTCTCTGTTTAAAAATTTTCCGTTGATTAGTTTCTTTAGTATTATCATCAATGGAATTCCACACAAGTGGTCCTTGATATCTCAAGATAAACTTTCCATATAATTTGTACGAATAGCAGGAGTATAGAGTGAAAGGGTTCGAGGTTGAGTTGAGCCCGCAGGTGGTTCCCACTTGTATAAAGTTACACCCCTCCCCCAGGCCACACACACGTGATCGTGGACACACACGATTATCTAGCCACTCCTCCCTCACAAAACACGTGAAGCAATCTCGTCAATAAACAGAGCCTCCTTCGACTTTAAGTCCTACGGGATCGAGAGTGGCAAACTCTGAAGCGAAAAACAAACAACAATATTTAATTACCCCAGGCAGGTACTTGTAGTTGTACATATTATCTCTTGGTACCAAATATTTATTATCATTCACTTTCTCCTATGTTCTTATACCGACTTTTTGCACCGGCTATATATGCGTACAGGCCAATTTTTCAGTGCCAAAAGGGGGTCTGTTATTATTTAGTATGTCTATGCAATAACATGTTTTGTTGTTTTTGTTTTTTACTTAACTGCATGTTAGACCAAAATTCTTGTGTATTAGAATAGAGTTGAATAAAGTCTAACGGTTACGCAGTTTCAACCTATTTTTGAAGTTCGGGTTGCGAATATACGCATCTTAATTTTTGTGGCAGTTTACGGCTATAAAGAAATCATATTCGGTGACGGAAATTCATTATTTTCTATGTACACGGTTTGTGGTTGTTACGCATTTTCATAAGCGAATTACGATGTTTGAGTAGTTGTCTCTGTGCAAATGCTTTAAATTGTCGAGGTGCTTATGTGAAGACAAGTAATACTGTGTCCGACCTCGTGTGTAGTGTACAAGTTTTGCATATGTTCAGGCACTTATTAAATACTCCAGACGCTCATTTTGCCAATGTAAACTAATGAGATATGTCTTTAGTAATATATTTCACCGGCAAATCTGCAAAACAAGGGAAACGCACTAAAATATTTGCAGTTAATAAAGTTGACCAAGTCATTCGCCGGTTCAAAATGGATTCACAAACTAATGATGAACTTACGCATTGGTCTGATTCCCTACTTTCAAGTTATGATTTCAGGAATTAACTATATCCTTGTTTATTAGGGAATCAACTATATTCAATTTGAAACCACTAGCGGTTACTGTATTCTGATTGGTTCCCAACAGCCAAGAACAGCAGTGATGACAGAATTAATCGCACCGTTTTGAGTCTATACTCGCATTGTTTTGAACAACAAATTGCAAAGCAGAAAATACTGAAACAGGCATTCAATTTCAAACGTTAACAAAATGCATTATCTCTTGGCTATAAAAGATGCGATTTCAAAATGGATATAATTAATTGGTATTGAACTTCGTGTCGGGCAATTTTGGTCTGAAATCATACTTGTGATTTAAAAATCGAATTCGCGCTGCGGTCTCGTTCAAGTTTGGAATCACACGTATGATTCTTGATGATTTCATAGCAAATTGCACTCTACTCAGTCCAGTTACCGTTCTTAATTACATTTAATCCCTTGAAAATTAACATAACTAAGAATGTTTGTCTTTAGCCGCATTGTTAAACAACCACTACTATAGGCTTTTGTAGCACGATCCAGCAGCATACAGAACACATTAGGTCTTTTCACACTAGAATCGAAAGTTGGTCTAAAGTAAGTTGTTCCTCCAGCCTACTTTTGGACATGTCGTTTGTTTTACAAAAACCTATTCACACTCGCAATTTAATAGACCAATTTCGATATATTAAAATTCAGCCTGAAACAAAAGTCATCAACACGAGGCTCTGGGGAATATCCATACAAACTCTATATTTTGTTCCCCAGAGCCTCGTGTTGATGTCTTTGTTTCAGGCTGAATTTTAATATATCGAAATTGGTCCATTGTGTTACTTATATGTAATTACTTGTCAACAAAATTACCATTCCGAGTTCTCAGAGAACGGCCGTTCTCTGAGAACTCGGAATGGTAATTTTGTTGACTAGTACGGGAACGTCAACGAGAACGTTACAAAACAGTGGACTTAATTACAGAGTACAACCAGCTGGCAGTGTGGTCGTTATCCAATTGCATAATTTACCAAAAGTTGACAAGCTTTAATTGCTTGTCTGATCTGAAGGTGTGAAAGTAGGATCGTAAGACTGATCCGATCAGTCTTTGAAGTAGGATGCGGCTCTTTTGACGAAGCCTACTTTAAAGTATCATACTTTAGGCCTACTATATCTCCATTCACACACAAAGTAGGGTCAAAGTGCGATGTGGGCCTACTTTGGACCTACTTACGTAGAATACGAGTAGTCCCTATTTTTCCTCCGGAAGATAGTCGAGCGAGGGATCGAGAATCCAGAATGGCGCGCGAAAACTGACACTCGACCATCTTCCGGAGGAAAAATAGAGACTACTCGTAGTCTACTACTTACGATCCTAGTGTGAAAAGGCCTAATATAAAAAAAAAATGGAAAAGTAGTGTAACGGAGAATAGTTACTAAATGTCGAGAGAAAGCAATGAAATTTTATAATTGGCTTTGGTAAACAGGCGATAACAACGCAATTGTGTTTGAATAAGAACACAGTTAGATGTCTGGAACGTACAGACACAAGAATATCAAGAATGCTTTTTAAGAACTTTTGAGGTCCGGGGGGAGAGAGACCTTTGTCTGTTTGTTTGGGGGTTTCGCCTAGATATTCAAACTCTAAACTTGTTTATGAGAAAAGGTTTCGGAAATTCATACCCTGCTCACGATTTGAGCTCAAAATTCACACATTTTCGCGAAAAAGGGAAATTTCTTAACCCTATTTATGATAAATTTTCGAAAAACCCAAACTCTATACCTTGTTTACGGTCAGACGTCCAAAATGTAAACCCTGAAGGGCTTCACGTCTCGGTATAGCTTATATATGGGAGCAACCGAACCAGGAATTTGAGGCTGATATCCTGAAAAAAAAAATTAGAAACGTTTTAAGCCTCAGCCAAAAAATAGGACGTATAATAAAAAAATTTATGCGAACTTCATCAGATGGACAAACTACCGAATAACGGCAGATATGGATGAACTATTTTCCCAAGTTTTACTGATGTCGCAAGATAAAACGCAGTCCAACGTAACGTCTGAAATTTGTCAAGAATATTGAAGAAATTTGAAGAAAATTTATAGGATTTACAATCTCCTCAGGAGACGAGCACTTCAATTTTGAGGGGGTATTTGGGGGGACAACATTTAAAGGGAAAATGTCCTGCAAGCGAACTGGTGACGGAAGAAAAATAGTATGCAGTGCCAAATTCCAGCTTAAAGCCTCTAAAACTAGTTAGTAATACAGCAAAATGGCAACAAAATAATTATTACTTTTTGTTTGCAGATTCCAACGGTTTCACTCGTGCATGCCCAGTGGTAGTATCAATGGAACAACCTTCGAATGCACTTTAATAGTCCGTTATAAATAAAAAATGATAACACTTTATTGGAAAAAAAATATTATTCTAAATATAGTTGTTATATTAGCAGTAGTGTATATTTGTTTTGAGTCCGAAGTATTAATTAAATCTGGTGTAGAATTTTTTGTTCGAAAGCCTATAACACATCGATGGAAATCAGCTCACGATCAATCTGATCTAAAAGTCATTGAAAAACAAATTGTTCATAAAACCATATCGGAATCGAAAATACACCACGAGAAAGACATAGGCAGTGAAACACAATCCAAAACCAACATGAAAGGACTTATTTCCACCTCAGCTTTCAATCAGGAAGAAGATAATTCTTTAGAGTTGATAAAGGTGTTCCAGCATTACTGGTTTCGGCAACGAAAAGCGCAAATTGACTGGAAAACAATTCTCCGTCCGTGTCTTGGAAAAATGAAATGGGAGACGAACCCCACATGGAAGAGAGAAAGGCAGAAAACAAGTTCTGACGCAAGCTATATCTCGTTTTGGGACATACAGCCTGCAGGGAAGTTCAGCCGGTTCTTCATCCAATCAAGGACAGCAGAAAAAAGAGATAAGAAAAAAGGAGGAGACTCGTGGTGTGTGATGATCCGCGGACCGTCAACAGTGCAGGCGACGGTATTTGATCATAACAATGGCACTTATGAAGCTCTCTTCCTGCTCTTAGAGCCTGGGACTTACCGTATTGAAATACGTCTGGAATTAACAGAATGTGACGGGCTTACGGACCCTCCCGTCGACTGGTTCATAAGAGGTGAGGGCCGTGAGGCTGGTATAGATTATGTGAATCATGTGACAAAAAGTCAAAAAACTGTTATTTAGTATATTACAGTACCATACAGTGCAGTACAGTGTAGTACAGTGCAGTGCAATACAGTACAGTACAGT
>JAOBYE010316651.1:0-15374 GCA_025403585.1 Parazoanthus swiftii | reverse complement strand
GGAATTTCTCGTATTGTAAGAATGAAGCTGGCTTCTAATCATAAACAAATTGTTGAAAGCTATGGGCAGACGTCCTTTCTTGAAAAGAAACATAATTTTTCCCACTTGAAATCGAAAGATATCACAGAGTATACATCGGTGAATAATGTTCATGATTTTGAAAAAATCAGTGATCTTCAACTGGTTTGTTCTGCATTCCAGCCAAGCACTCTCAGCAAGGGCAATCACCCTTGAAAGGGCATCTGCCGAGTCACTTTTAACTCTAGAAAACATGGAGCATCTTAGCTTCAAGGCAAGAAGCTTTTTTTGAATTATAATTGCTTAATGGCTTTGCAATTTAGGTAAAAGGATGTTGCTGTCAGTGTGCAATATTGAATCACAGGTGCCTTGGTTTTCTCAGGTGGCTGTATTAGCAGGTTTAAATCATAACGGATTATATGAGTTGGGAATTTAAAAAAGTGGCCATTGGCCATTTTAATGGGAGACTGCATTAAAGTTTTTTTTTAATAAGAGAATATATGACCATTTTGCCAGGCCAAAAAAAAGTGGCCATAATAATGAGGTAACTGTGTTAACTGGGTGGCTGTAAAGCGGGGTTTCACTTTAGCTTAAAGACACAGCAGGGTAACCTAGTTTACATATCATTAATATTCATGATGCAGCAGTATTGATGATTTTTATCAATGTTTTTTTAAGTACTGTATTACCTGTGTTTATCACACACTTTTTTCTCAAAAATTTTGCCTTTGAAATTGAGATGCGCATTATACATAGAACCTTTTGTTTTCATAGCAAGTAATTTGCATTACAACCCAAAAACTACAAAGTTAAACAACTCCCAATTTATGAAACATGGAAAACAACTCAAGGCAAAAAGTTTGTCTAGCCTCATACAGTACTGTACATCATTTCAGTCTTCATTCATCTCTTATTCAACTGGAGTTTTGCAGGCTTACGATCATGATCGAAACCCTGTTGCATTTTCTCAAGTATTTTGATGACAAAATGTTTTACATGAAGAACTTTCCATATGGACTTTATTAAAGGTTCTATCCACTCATATATCTTCTGATTCTTTGCACGTCAAATACTTGTAACAAGATCTGAATGAGAAAAGATCACACAAATGTTGCACACCATCTTGAATCTTGTCACGTGGCCAGCAAGTTAAGTTTGTTCCAGGTCTCCTCGTCCATAAGATGTAACGGGCTTTACAAAAATGGATCGCTTGCAAGAACTTGAGTTGAAACATCAACATTTTTGGCATTTTAACATTTATTTTCATTCCTTTTGATAAGGCTGAGGCTCTGAAAACAACAGGGTGCTGGATGAAAATGAAAGGGGGTCCAGGATAAATGACAGGGCGTTGCACCCTTTTGTTTTGGCCCAGCTAGAACACTGGGACTGTCACCTCCTCTCCTAAAAGAATTGTGCTGTATCAGGACTCAATTTAAACTAGCTTTGCTAAATTGGATGCTGTTGTTTAAATATTGCTTACAAATATCTTGTTAAAAGTTGTGAACTATTTAACTTTTATGCCAGCTTGTCTGGGACACTTTAACAGTGTTTTTGTCATGCATTGCAGGTGGAACAACTTGGTACTGAAGGCAAAGTTGAGGAAGCTCAGGGGGTCATGAAGCTGGTTGACCAGTTGAAAGATGAAAGAGAACAGGCTTCTCGAAATGTAAGTATTGTAGCACTGCAGATGTGTTTGAGTGACCCGAGAGACTTGCAGTCTATTACTGTAATATCAAGGTCCTGGTCACAGCTGAACACATGGTGGACAAGCCCTTCCTCAGGAGCTACTACCACAAAAAAGTAATGGTGAGGTGTGAAGGATTTCTATGGGAGGGGGATCAAATTCACTATAAAATTTTGACTTGCATCTATTTGGCTTTTTTAACTGATAATATCAATAAAATTTTAGCAAAGGGTATTTTTAACAGTTTTTAGTATTTATAAGTCATATATTTTTTTTAACTTACTGTAATTGTATGCTTTTGTGCAGGCCTTAAGTTTATTAGCAGTGTGTTTTCAAGTGCTACTCTAGTTAATAAAGGATTTGCTATTATTTTGTATGGTATATATTTTATGGGGGAGAGGGTTGGGTTGATTTATGGCTTCATTCAATTGTATATCAGAAACCCACTGGGCCCTTTCCAGGGACTAAGAGCTATTATATTTAAAGAATTTTTTTATATATATACTTTTTAAAGAATTACATG
Organism: Parazoanthus swiftii; assembly: GCA_025403585.1. Lineage (NCBI taxonomy): Eukaryota > Metazoa > Cnidaria > Anthozoa > Zoantharia > Parazoanthidae > Parazoanthus > Parazoanthus swiftii. The sequence continues at coordinate 13,149 of JAOBYE010316651.1, read as the reverse complement.
ATCGTTATTGTACTGCTGCATATTGATCTATTTGATCCCAGTTGTTCAAAACTAGATTCTGATCCAACTTTTTAAATCAGTTCTTATAAAGTTATACCAGACACTTCAGAGGGCTACAAGTGAATTGAGATTGAAATTATACTCATCCAGTCACCAATGGTGTGGAGTTTCTGATTTGTGCAAAAAAAAGTTAGTCAAATTTTTACTGTTTGCTCAACCAGCTGGTAAGTAAGTTTTTGGAAAATCAGTGCCCTCCTGTTGGCCCAGATGGCAACTAAGCTAAAATTGTGTATTGTGGACTCAACTTCTGATGTCTGACATCTTGGACAGTGCTTAAGGATTTTTCTCCCCTCCCCTCCTATCCCCCCTCTCTCTATCTCTGTCTCTTTCTTTCTTTCTTTGTTCCAAAGGCTTTTTTATTTATTTTTTTGCTGGTTGACTTATTTTAAGGTACGGTTGATTTTTTTATTTGTATATCAGATGGCATATACTGTATAGTAGACAAATTGCCTTGTTCTTACTGAATGTATTGTTTAAAGCTACATATTTGTGCTTTTATTCATGGGGTTGCAGGGCCGTAGCAAGCCTTTGAAAACTGGGGGGGGGGCACCGCCGAGAGCCGAAGGTGCGAGCCTTCTAGGGGTGTCTGGGGGCATGCTCCCCCACGAAATTTTGAAAATTAGCTTCTCTGAAAACGTATTTCCCGGGTTTTAAACGCCATTTAAAGCAAAATCAGTGTCGAAAACTAGTGAAATATTACCCATTTTTCTCAGACTTTAGGCAATATGTTGAACTTGACGCATTTGTTGGTGAAAAAACTGGGGGGGGGGCGTAGCCCTACCCCTTGCTACGGCCCTGGGTTGAGACTGACTTTTGTTTCAAATTTGCAGCAAAGGCCTGATTATAACCTGATGACCTCGCAAGAGAAACAGATGGAGGTTTGCGAGGTTTGTGGTGCTTTTCTGATCATTGGTGATGCACAGTCAAGAGTTGATGATCACCTCATGGGCAAGCAACATCAAGGCTATGCAAAAATTAAAAGCACTGTGGAGGAGTTGAAGGTTAGAAAAGTCTCTTTTATTGACGCCATAATATAAATCTTCTTTTACACTATTTTGTTACGAATAGGAATTGCTTTATTTCCTTTTTTCAAATGGTTGTGTCTTATTTTTAGAGTCGACCATGGAAGAGAAAGCAACAAAGTCCTCGATCCAAACCAGAAGATCAAGATAAACAAAAGGAGTCCGATACCAAAGACCAAGACCGGGAGAAAAGTCGAGACCGCGACAGAGAGAAGAGTCGTGGAAAGAGTCGTGAGAAGGACAGGGATCGCGATAAAGACAGAGATCGTGATCGTGATCGTGATCGTGACAGAAGACGCGACAGAGATCGAGACAGGGATAGAGATAGAGATCGAAGAAAGGATAGAGACCGTAACAGGGACAGGGATCGAGACCGTGACCGCCATAGGGATCGTGATAGAGACCGTGATCGAGATAGGGATCGAGACCGTGACAGGGATCGTGATAGGGATCGAGACCGTGACAGGGATCGTGATCGTGACAGGGACCGTGATCGTGATCGTGGCAGGGATAGAGATCGTGACAGGGATCGAGATCGTGGCAGGGATAGAGATCGTGACAGAGATCGAGATCGTGACAGAGATCGGGATCGTGGCAGAGATCGGGATCGTGACAGGGATCGAGATCGTGAGAAGGATAGAGGGAGGGATCGTGACAGGAGTCGGGATCGAGACCGGGACAAGGATCGAGATAGGGATCGGAGCCATGATAAAGACCATGACCAAAATCAGGATGGGAACCAAGATCAACAGGATGAAGATCAAGGCGGGGAAGCTGACAGGGAACAGGAACAAGAGAAGACCAGTGGTGCTGAAGTGGATGGAGACCAAGATACAGAAGAGAAATCAAGTAAAAGTTGTGAACGAGGCCAGGAGTTAGATGATAAAGATAAGTCCAGCCCTTCAGACAGCAGGTGAGTGTCAACCTGAATTAACTGGATGTTTGGTGTTCAGCCTCCGGGTACTTGATGTTGAACCGTATTTTAATTGTACTTCTTCAAGATAAGTGGTTTGTTTGAATAGGGAGTTTATACAGACCTGCTGAACAATCATCGTGTTTAGGTTTTTTGTTCACACACTCAAAATAGAGTAACAACCGTTAGACTTGCTTATTGGTACATTTACAAAGTGATGAGGTGTACATAAACGAGAATGTTGGCGGAGTGTTGTTTTGTACGCAACTGTTCTCAATATGCCAGTTTGGACCACCCGAGAAGACTGTGCGAATCATGGATGCTCAAGTTGAGGTATTTTTGATATTTTGTTATGATCTTTTGGAAAATGCTTCAAACTTTACACTTAAAATGTCCAAGGAGAACAAGGTATCTGTAATCTCTGTTTTGGAATCGCTGCCACTTTCTCAAGGATCAGAACCGGAATCCAAAGGTAACTCTTTTGCCTTTGAATCTCTTTCAACTTTACCACAATTTGCATCGATAGTGTTGCTTTTGAGTCTTTGTTTCTCAGTTGTTTTTCCGTTTATATTTTCATTCGTGAATAAATTCTCCCTTTAAATGGCATCATTGGTGCAAGTATCAGAAGGGCAGAAACTTTCAAGGTTAGTCATGTGTTTATACAATTATGTACTGCGCCCAGCCGGACAAATCATGTACTAAGCGATGGTTGCTGTCAAGCTCGTCATGTGGAATACAAGGTACCGACTTGTCAATTTTCTTGAATTCTTGAATCTTGTTGTAGTCAAAATTGTTGAAGCTCCAGTTTTCAGCCCACCATGCGCTCGGTCTCGGCCATCGCTGGCTGTCCTTATGCATAGAGTTGATAATTTGGCACAGAATGAACGATTGAACAAACCATTCCATGCCCTTTTGGATGCAACAGCAGCAAGTCAAGTGACAGATTTTTACATCTTGTAAGAGGTACCCAGCAGGTATTCCCAGTAGAAATAGGGTTTAATTAATACATTAATTTGTAATGCATTATACTGTCTTGCTGAGTTGAGCGCATATGGGCGGCACATTCCCCCACAGGTCACTCTATGGTACTCCAATCATTTTGTGTCTTGTGATTTTATTGATTTTTTTTTTCACAAATCGTAGTTATGACAATACTCCAGTCTGGCCAATCTTTGTCGGTCGAAGAATAGATGACTACGACATTGTTTAAAGTCAAAGTGCTTTGTTTTACTTTGACACACTTTAATTTGACAACTTGCTGTTCCAACTGTTAAGATTAACGTTTCTGATATTTGGAAGAACAGAGGCAAATAGACTGAAAAGAAGATTTTTACGTAAATACAAGATCTGACCTGCTGAATCCAAAGTTAAACAACAATATTGTTACAGTATAAAGGTTAACTACACAGCAAGCTTTCTACTAGGTCGAAAGCTGGTCTACTTTTTAATCAAAAATAGTTTCACTGGAATTGTTCAATTTTCCCCGTCTACTGTGGCACGTGCACACTGACTGAATGGCACGTGCACACTGACCTAATGGCACGTGCAAGTCAGTCAATGAAAGACAGAGACTTTTAGATCCTTTTTTGTATTTTTAACCATAGTTCTAATGTCTGCTGTCAAAAGTTACAGAGTAGATTTTTCTCCATTATGACGGAAGTAATTTGAGGTGGTGTTTTCCTACTGCCATATTGATTGACACTAGCATATAACAGTTGTGTTTCCATTGATGCAATTAAAATCAACGTTTCTCTAAATTGTTCATCGGTTCATATCTAGGGTTTGATTCTTATTATTAAAATTAGATACGAGATAACTTGAAATAAGGCGAAAAAAGGTTGAGGTGAATGTGTGAAAAACCTACCTTGTATGGGTTGTTCACAAATGTTACGCTAGCACTAGTCATGCGGCTGTCAACTTGCAGCTAAATGCATGGATCTAAAGGTCTCTTAACTATCGGGGTTTTGCTGCCAATATTCTCTCAACTCGGCGAGGCCTCTGAATCTACAGGCTTCAGGTAACCAGTTACGTTCGTTAGTCTTTATTGTGTGTTCAGACAGGTTTCAGTAGTTGCCCGTGCAGTACTCCTGTTGGATGCATTGCCAAACGTTGTTACAGACTGGCGGGAGGAGGGCTTGCAAAGCAGCCCTTCCACTCCTACCAAATATATCAACATAACTCTTCTTCCTTACAGTATCAATATATAATAATTTGACTGGTTGTGAAAAATATCGAAATTGGTTATTCACTCCAAATTCTCCAAGATGAGAAGCAAATTCTCCTGAATTGTCTTACAGATGGTTAATGAGAATTTTACAACATATCACTTGGAACCTTGTGGACTTGTCAGGGTTAATTAAATCTTTGATTGCTATTATCCAAAGATGTTTTCGTGGATTCTAAAGTCGAAGTCACTATAATCAGTAATTGTGCAATAGGTTTTTTTTCTAGTTTGTCAATATTTTGGTGGATTCAGTGAGCGTTTCTGAGTTCTGTGTACGGGTTAGGCGAAGAAATCGCGAAATCTCGTTACCGCTCGGCCAGTTGAGCATCCCAGAGGCGCATATCGGTTTCTGTGCCAATTTGACCATTTCTGAGCTCTTTCCTAACTCAAAATTATTTTCAACAGTCTATGGAAAGTTCGTCCCCCATATTACCACAGTGTTCCATTTCTTATGCCTCAAATCGTCGAAAAGCATCTGAACCAGACAACGTTCTGACATATTCATCCGCACAAGTTAAGCTCGTTACTCCAAGATGTCAGAAGACCAAGTATTTTATCTCCCGAGTCTGTCACAAGCCTACGGAAAGATTAAAACTCCTTGATAAACGCAACGCACAGTGTAGGCGCAAATATCCGGTTCCAAAGAATTTGTGAACTTGTTTTGACATACAAACCACTAAACATATCTCCGGTTTTTGTTGCAAGTCTGGACAGCCATCGATACTTACAGTCTCTTAATCCGTTGTCAGTTTGAAATTTCAAGAACTCATATAGTCTGAGGTCGGTAGAAAAAAAACAGGTCTAACACCGTTGGGTTCGGTTTGTCAGTGTTTAACTTGGTGGATTTGTTCTGTTGTTGTTTTCTGTCAAGGTCCCCCCCGAGCGCCTCCCAGAGAACCCCTGACCAAGACCGTGACAAACGGGGTTCATGCTCACCACCCCCACCAAAGCGTTCTCGTTCCAAGTCACCGTCCCCGGGCAAATGAAGAACGATCAGACGTCGAAGAATGAAGAAGACGGCTGCAGAAGCTAGACACTTTACCTGTAATAACTTGTAGGTCAGTGGTAGAACATAGATAGTTTACTGGCTCATTCGGTAGGAATTATTGCACAGTCTGTCAGTTTTCTTCTTGTGAAATGGTAACGATCGCTTCTTTGTACTCACAGCAAATGAACTAAATGCAGTAAATTCCCGAAATTGCGTTTTCACAAACTACTCACTGTTTCTCAGAAATGTATCTAGTTGTAGTAAGTCCATCAGTTTGTTGGCAAGACAAAGTACTTTCAAGTTTGTAATTAAGTCGGATTTACTATTATAGCTTGCACATTTTCAGTGAGGAAAAGTTTGTTTTCGATTAGAAAGGCCGAGTTATGTGTGATATGAGAAGAGCGACTTTTACTCGGCCTGCCCTCGCCTTGCTTTATAACTTGGTCGGATTTTCGATTTTTTCGTAGTTGAACAAATTTGATGCACATACTTATGGAAAGAAAGTGCTGGAAATTTATTACTGTTAGCAACGTACGTGTGGAAATGTAGGTTAGAAACTTGTCTTCTAGTCAGGGCAGCTAACTATTTTTCTGTAGAAATTTCGTTAGATTTTTGACAATCCACTTGGGGAAAACTGTTATTAGCGTAGAGAAGTTTGACTTGTGACTTTATGCGAGTATAAAATATTACAAAAGTTTTGGCGATATATTCCTTAAACATTTTATAACTACAAACTTTAGTTGTAGCTTAGCCCTAATAAAGTTCTGTTCTGTTGAAACACAATTTGTTTTTATAAATTCTTTTTTTGGATACTGCTGATTACCTACTTCCAGCACCATTTTTATATCTGGTACCGAGTGCCACTTACATGAGATATGAACCAAAGACCAACTTCTTCTTAACCTTTCCCCCTCATCTGGCTTTCGTTCTCCTTTTAATCAAGCATGGCCACATTACCCTATACCGGCTATTGTTTTAAAGGTTTGGGGCTTTCCTTATCCCCCTTGTTTGATTAATCAACCGTGTGTTTCTCGGTACTGGCTCGCCCCGGTCAACAGCTCCCATAGATAGACTCGGAGATTACTAGACCATTAGCTGGTGTTGATCGATGGTCTGGGTGCGCGCGTTCATGTTTTCCCGCCATAACTTAACAAGTTCCCGTCCTCTCTGAAGGGCCACAAGCAAGGTCGGTGCTGTTTGAAACCCGTCTGTGAGTGCTTGATACCGGTAATGTGTAAAACGGAAGCCTCGCACTTCCCTTCACAACTAAACTGGGCGTCTTTTTTATTGTATTTTATTTTATTTGTCACCAATACAACGCACCGGCATTCTGCGGCGAATCCTGATGTGCCTTTTAAAACATACTGTAAACAGTTCAGGTTCGTATTTGCCGCCGATTACAGTGACTGCAGACTCGTTTCTACGTGTTAGCCTCTACTTGATTTCAAATAAATACCAGTGTAGATAACCTTGTAGTATTGGAGGTTCGGATGTCGCTTGTATTTATGTGTTTTCAACACAGAGTCCAGGCAAGCATTATAAAATGATTCTATTACCGCAATTTCTCTATTCAGCCCCCTCCCTCCTTTCTGAAGCCACTCAACTAGAAATAAATAAACCTACGGGTGGCTTAATTGAATGTGACTGAAAAATTATATACTTAATATGTCTTATTGCAAGATAGTTTAGTTGGTCTTTCAAGAGAGTTTTGTTTAGTATTGCGAGACATTGACAATTATTATAAAAACTGTCGTTCTCACGAGTGCGGAAGATGATGAAAGAATGAAATGGAGAGTCGCGCTAATGATATTATGTTGAATTTATTAAGCCCCCCCCCCCCTCTAAAGTGCTTGGAAACAATTAGCCCCCCGGGGGACTTAAAGAAAATAAGGTACTGTATACAGAAATCTCGGAAAGGGAAGGCTGGAGGGTGGCTGTGCTCCAAAAGAAGTGCATTTCAGTGTTTCTTTGTTTCAAAAATTGTTGACAAAAGGAGGGGGCCCTGTAAGCCCATCGGCATGAATCCACTCTTGATATCTTGACCTGGGTTGTGAACTATGAAATGTGACCACTTGGAAGGGTAATAGTGCTGCAGGTAGATTTGTGTATAGGAACAACGACAAATACGAAACATCTTGAACGTATTAGAAGATGGGAACACCGTATTTTATATCAAAATCCAAAAGGTCTTGTTGAGTCCAAAGAGGGCTATTGCTTCATCGGAAGATTCATGGCATACAGTTACAAGTATATAAATAATTACAATATAATATAACAAAGGTAAAACAAACCGATGAAAACATATCGGGTGTCTTTATTGGTGATTAAAAATACACATACAGCGAATAGATAATTGGACTTGTTTGGAAGCGTTTATAGTTCTTGGCCAGGTTGTTGAAAGCCCGTTTAGTACCTATCCTGGGTTAATTCTTATAAAAAAAACTAGAGTTAACGTAGGATTAGCACCAATTGGGCTTTTAACAGCCGGGCTTTCCTCTCTATGTAAATACACAAATGTCGGGCTTACTCGAGTGTGTTGGGCAGTTTTTCAATGAACGGGTTCGTGAAAAAAATCCTATCAAAAGAGTACGAGTTTATAAAGCTTGAGAGAGTGTTGGTGCGTACGTGCGATATTGTGACATTGCTCCGAAATACTACAAAGTTTCTACCCCAAAATGGCTTGAACATATGCCACAGTATAAATTTATGACTGTGTCGTAACATTACTCCAGCTGTACTGAGGGCGTTGTCGTTCCCCGTGACCTGGAAGCGGATAAAAAGCAACAGGATCAGCAAGAGGATGTTTTCAATATATAAGCCACCCCCGCAAAAACGTTTTCCACGTTTACGACTAAACATAAATAAGTTCATGCTACGAGGAATGACAAAATACCGCTTTTGAACCGATGTTTAAATAACAAAGAACTAATTAACTTCTAATATTTTCAAGTTTCGGTTTTCGCTGGTGAATGTGACCAACCACCCTCCCATTTTACACAGTTGGTTGTTGCTGTTATTACACGGGTCTCCGAGCATAATATTAAATGAATATTAAAAGAAATGAATATCGTTCTGTCAACATTCCACCCCGGGGGGTACTCCATTTGTAAGTTGTCAGGGGAGCTCGTCGGAAAACCTAAATAAATATCCTAAAAATACCTGGCCCTCAGATTTTGCTACCCAAAAATATACCTCTCTTACTTGTATGTTGCGTATAAAATGCAATGTTTCTGTGATGTAAAAATCAAGTGTCATTTATTGTTAGCTGTATCCATCAAATACTGTTTTCATAACAGTTCGCGAGCATATCGTCATTATTATAACCAGGATTACCCCTAAAAAATACCAGGTACTCTCAAGACGCGGGTTTTGCCCGAGAAAACCTCTAAAAAATACTGGAGTGCCAACTTCAACCCATAAAAAATACGACGAGCTCCCTCGACATCCAACTATAGAGTATAGGGAGTAACCCCCCGGGCATTCCATACGTCGGAAACTTGGGCTCATTCATACGAGAAGGGCTTCGTGGAGGTCGGCTGTGTCATTGTGTAGACTTTCAAACATGGGACGCAGTTCGTGATCTAGTTTGTTGATTGAAAACTTGCAACAGACAGGAAACTGTATTTGAGTTGTCAGTCAAATTTCCTTGGTTTCGCTATGTTTGTAAACGTGATAATTATAAGTGGCGGCTTTGCAATAATCGGCTGGTTCAGTTTGGGGATAAAACGGTAATCAGCCACGCTCTTAGCCTACAAGTTGTGGCAGTCCACTGAAAAGTTCTTCGGTTGTATAATGTTAAGAAAAATAACTGATCGAATATTGTGCGATAAGTAGAAAGTGTGCTTGCGCACGCTGAAGTAATTTAAGTGAAAGTTTTTTTTTGTTAAAACTGTTAAAACTTGAAATCTGCCAAATCAAAGGACTCGAAGAGAAACTTTCGCGACGTTTTCACATTGAAAACATCTGGGTGATAGATCTTGATTTTATACACATTTGCGTCGAAGATGTCGAACACTTGTTTTTATAGTGTTAAGATATTAATACTGTTTACGTCACAGATAATGGACACTTCGTTTTTGAAGTTTAATTATGTTGTTTATAGGAACGTATTTTAGCCTTCAGGTATATTATAAGGTGTGTTTGGAAATGTTTTAAAATGAAATAATGCCAAGGAAAGTTCAGGATTCGTTTGAAGTTGATAGCATTCATTATTCTGTGCGGGCTTGTCGTGTTTCCATGGCGGTTGCATACATCCGTAAGAACACTGAGGTTCATTACGTTCAGCTTTGACCATTCTCTAATAACTATTTCATCATATTTATATTAAATATGCAATCAGCAGTGGCTTCCTGTAGCGAACTAACTGGCATTAAAACTGTTTCATGATTTATATATTTATAGAATTAAACGTGTAACAGGTATCGGCATTGCATCAAGGGAGAGGTGAACGTACAAGCTGCAAGTGTTAGAAAGGTACTTAAAAGTTTGTTCAATGGAGGTGAGATAAATTTACCTTGAGCACGCTTTACTGCATTATCGACTTCGGCATCTTGCCTCTGTGCATTGCAAGTTCGTTGTCAGCATGAATGGCTTTCAGCTTGGACTTGGCCTTGGTGTGCTCTGGTCTCTTATGAAAGTGACGTTTCTTGTTGTCATGCTTCTTGTGGAGAGTCTTCTTATATTTTCTTTTAAGGTTCTTGCGCTTGTCGTTGAAGGCTTTTCGCATTTCCTTGAAGAAACGTTTGGCTTCGTCAGCGTTGGTGGTCAAAGCTTTCAGATGATGAAGAAGTTTCTTGTTTTTGAGGCCGTGGTGTTGTTTGTGCTCACGGTTAAGATGATGGTCGTTGAAACTCAGCCTTTTCAGAAAATCTATCATTTGGTGATGGTTTGGTTCATGGCCGTCTCTCAGTTTTGAGAAGAAGTGGCGGTTGATTAGTCGCTTGACAGCTTTCTTCATCAACTCCGCGTCCGACCGCTCTTCAAGTTTCTTCATCCTTTTTTTCTGAGACGCGACTGCTGCAATAACCAAAGTGGCGAACAGAACGACCCACAAAACTTTCGCCATGGTAAAACTTTTGCTTTTGCCGAAGTTGAACCTATGAATGCAACTGTTGCGTGGAAGTGACGAATTTAAAATAGAAAACACGTCCACTCACTGGTCATTAAAATGTAGGAATTTAACCACTCAGCTGGTCGTGTGAGCAGAAATAAAACTGTTCCGACTTTATCATGCAAATATAAAAGATTAATTAAATTTATTATGTACTCGATACTTTTGACGCTGGTCCGTCATTGGTATGATCAGCGGGCCATATTGCGCCGTATTGTTCGTCCTTTGAAGAGACCCAAGACAGGTTAATGGAACGCCCACTCGGTGTGATTGTTCGAATTCGCGGAAATGGAAAGCCTTGGGCAAGGGTCGTGCCCTTTTTGTTTGTTAGTCAACTTGTAGATGGTCTGCTTTAACAGCATCAAAAGAGTTAGATATTTAGATAAGGTCAAGATGATGCGTTGTCCATCGCCAAGACAAACGATTAGTTCTCATTGGATTTGACAGACCGCACATGCCTCAGCTGACCAAAACCTTCAGTATGGCACGCGAGGTAGTTTACGGTTGAACCATCAGAATTTTATGTCTTAAATAGTTTAACAAAAATATTTGATTTTAAGGGGAAGTAAATATTTTTTTTCCCACAGCAAACGTTGAGAAAAGGCAACTGCAACGGTTTTGTTTATTGTATAAAGAACTTTGTGTTCATCGATAACTCGTTAAATGTTTGATCGTTTTTAAGTGCAAATCGTAAATAAATTTTTAATTTGTTTTCCTCGAAATGAGAAGTTTAACTTGAGTCTAGACATTTAAATAAAATTGTATTTGCTAAATTCAAGCACTTGGTTCTTTGCATTTCTATTTTCACGTTGTTGAAATTTGTGGTTTTGCAAGGCATAAATTTCTAAAGATTAGAAGTCTACAAACATTCAGTAGACATAACTAATTTTATGGATATCCTAAACAAGTCCTTGCAAATGGTGGCAGGAAACTTTTCGTATATTTTTTTTGGATTAAGAAAAATAACTCAGCACAAGTTGATCAAGCATTCCAATCTATTTAAAACACCAACGAACATTTCACACATTGTAAGTGGATTCTATAAATAATCTCTCCCAAGAATAAAAAGGGTGTCCTCAGAAATTGACTCCATGGGCCCATTAATGAAGTAACACTTTTCCCTTTAGTGTGACCGAGGCTGGCACAGTTGGGTAAGATCTCTAACTCTCAACAAGAAGGCCCCGGGCTCAAACCCCGGCCTGGTCGAGGGTTGAACTTTTGGCGACCTTCTTTCGCCACACCGTCCGTGGACAGAGACGTTTAGCAGTTGGTCTAGTCTCTCGACGTTCTATCGGGGGACTTAAAAGAACCCTTACACTTGTCGGTAGGAGTAGGCTAATACCGGTGTTGCGGCCTGTCACCTCCTCCCCTACAAGAAGGGTACTGTATCGGGAACTCCATTTAAACTAGCCATGCAAAATTGGATGCTTCTGTATAAAAATTTTGCTTACAAATATAAAATAGTAGGCCTACTTTGTAATTGTAATTGGTGGAGGGCTACACACTCTTTTTTTAAAGAGTTAGGCTATGTTAACAGTTGATGGCGGAGTACTTGTGCCTGGGCACCGGCATGCACAAAATATGCTGCTGTGTTCAGACATTTGGTACCCAAGAAATCAACACCACCACCTTTAATGCCCGAATACAAGGTCTCGACCTTGTATTTGGGCACGGACACCGTGCTAGAATTATGGTCCAGGCACTTGTAAAAAGGTGTGCTCACACTAGGGCTCAGCGATAATCGTACTCGAGCACCAAGTGTGAGCACAACCTAAGATTAAGAAGCAGATATTTTGGCTTGTTTTTACTTTTTTGCAAGTTTTTTAGTTTGCTAAGAAAAAATAACAAAATCAAAGTTCTGGAAAATGAACCACGTCACACTCCCTTTCGGCCCAAAACGAGTAACTCATTTATATTTGTTGTTATTACGTCAGTTTGTTGTCAATTTTGCTTGGTTTTGTGTTACATCACAACATGAAAACGAAGACTTTGAGGTAAATTAAATACAGTTTTAGAAATTATAAAAGTGATGAACTAAAACGGCCGAACAATTTCGGATTAATAATTTTACCTTAACAGAATATGCCGACAAAGACACTGATATTCTTTAAAAGTCGAGGAAACTATGAAGCTTTTCGTCATTTATTGCTGATTCAGAAACGAACTTCAGTATTTCATCCAGAAATTGTTTTATGGCTCCTGACTGCCCTTGGTTAAAGCTTGGTCTTAAATTGCCTTAACTTCAAAGGGTAACTTGGGCTTCATTGCCCCTCTAAAGTATTAGTAGTTGACGGACTTTGAAACTTTTGTTTTTCAAGAAAGGCTGTTTCATTTATTAAGTTACAACGGGAACGGTCCGTTAATTTGGAGTACAATGGTTGATAAGTGAAAGAGATGTAATAGAGGCAGCGATTCGTCATGCCTGATGAAATGGGAAAGCCATTCTTAAAGTGAGTGACAGGGAATAAAGGAAAATGCCTTGTGCCGAGACGTCTTGCAAAGGTTGATGGGAACTTTGCGATTAGTCATCATGCCCCGCGGTTTGTTTTTGATCGCTCGTTTAGTTGAAGAGTGTCTGTGGAGGTCCATGGTCCGTCTATCTTTGATATGCTACCACTTACGTATCGAACTTTCTGCAACAGGTGACTATATTTAGGGATGCTCTTTTTTCATTAGAAACAACGCAAAGTTGTGATGAACTTCAAAGATAGCTTCAGTGGCTGAAACAAACCAACTAGCTCCTTATTACTGGGCCGGCCCAGCCGAAGGCTGGCACCGGTCATAAAATGCAGACGGTTTCTGTCGTTTTTTCAACGTTACATTGTTAGGGAT